>OZ007580.1:50605939-50721814 GCA_963931925.1 Onchidella celtica
GGCCATAGCTCTCCGAAAACCTCTAAGTGTATCTGCAGGCGTTGGTGTGTAGCAAAGACCACTTTTTTTCAAACATTGTAGACTATTGCACCGTGTAGTAAAGTCGTAGAAGTCACTGGCAATCTTGAGTATTTAATGACATGACACTGGTTTGGCACATTGTTGGGTATTTTTCCATATAGCTGTTTGTGTATTTTATTATTTTTGAGACAATGAGGACCGAAACTTTGAAGAGTTGTGTGAAATCAGAGGACAACATTTCATCACAAAACACACACCCCGATGAGTTTTTTAACCGTTTGCAATAAACTCATGCATGATGAAATTAAGAGCGAGAGAACCATTTTCATGGACAAAACTTCAAAATCCGCAAAATGCCACACGTCGGTGAGATTCAACACTCCTGTAACCCACATCAACTTACTTTGTGGGTTACAGGAGTGTTGTTCTACACCGACAATATAACAAAATGGCAAATAGCCTGTGACGTTATGCTAAAGAATCTGGCCCCATAGCGCACTGTGTCATGTGTTTTTTTGCCTGGGATTTGACAGCTATGGAGTTAAACGTGACCTCCCTCACTAGTGAGACTAAAACACTAAGTCCGCCTCACTAGCTGATTCAAAAAAAGCCCAAGTCTGAGACAAAACCGACGTAAAAAGAATTGACTTAGTGCGTTACGAGTCTTTTCTAGTCTCATTGGACCAGAGAGTATAGATGTAAAGAGAGATCTCACTTCCGCCAAATTGCGAAAATAGGTCGCTACGGTAAACAAGAAATTGAAAGAGACCGCCTTCACCAAGTATAGTGTGCGTATCTGTTTACTGTGGTTTGTTCATATTTTTTGGGCTGATTGAAACTATTTACAATCGTTTGTAAGCTCTTACGCTGTGTGGAAATGCACAAACGGATATTGTTTACCGCAGCGACCTACTTTGCGCTCCATGCTAACAGTGGTTTTGCAGAGTCTTCCGTGCCTCGCAGTACAAATCGACCAATAGTGAACCCTCTCTCTAATATACTCTCTGACTGGACCACGACGCGCACCAGCCGACTTTGAACAGCCCATAGATTGGATGGTGACGTCACACCATTAAGTTTCAATGAGACCTCGTGCACCAGCTTTGGATTTCATTTTTAAAAAATGTCGTGGCGTCACAACTCAACCAGTCGGCCGACCAATATCAATTTGTGCTCGCCTAAGGCTGAGAGGAAACTTACAAAGTTGATGGCTTTTTGTAAGAGATCGATACCATGTCGAATGTCCGAGATATTCTGTGACATCACTGGGATGGTCTGAGTTTCTAAGTGGTCCAGACTCTCAGTGATACCTGCAATGTCAAGACGTGAAAGAGGGAAACATTAATTAAGGTAAAATATTTTGTAGTGATGGGAAAGGTATAAAATTCATTAACGGGGGTTGGCTACAGTCTTTTTGACAGTCTTCAGTAGTTTATCCTATATAGACTCTTACAGCTGTACCAGCTGACCACTTGATCTCTACGTGTTTAGTTCTTTACTTTAGGGGCTTCGCTTCTCTTGGCATTTACACTTCACTTTTCTCGTTCTTGTTTCTGTGGTTTTTGTGTTTTCTTGTGGTAGGGATTAGTTTTTTAGAATTTTGCCCGGGCAGCGGTCTTGTTCGGCCTGCTCTTCTCGACGTTCAACTGCCAAGGTATCTTTAACACGGAGAACGAGCACACGGGCCCTCCGAGTTTTTCGTCCTTATCCAAGAAGACTACTTACCATAGGATGAGGGACAGGGATTTCCCCCACCCCCTCCCTAAAAAAAAGAAATACCCAACACGCCTGCATCGCCCGGGGATCCAAGCTGATACCTTCGGCATGAGAGGCGAGCACCTTGGCCCCAGACCACCGTATCCCCGTGCCCACCTGATCTAGTTATCTATAGATTTTTACTTACTGCTTACTGGTACGGTAAATTTACTATGCGTCAGTCTCGACATTTTATTTTGTTTTTTAGCTGTCAGATTTACTGAAGTGGCGCACGGCGAATAATAAATCAGCACGCATGAATAGTGTGTATCGGTACAACACATTTTACACACACATGCACCCAACATGTAACAAATCTGTGAATTGTGGCTGTAGACGTGCCAGTCAGCGACCATTGCTAATATAAAACCTACCTTGCCAGTCCAGTGTCTCTAATCCCTGTATTTTCTGTTGTACGCTGTCGTTCACTACCTCCTCCATCTCATCCATCCTGTCTTCTACATCCCTCTGTCTGTCGTTCATTTCATCCAATTTTTGCTCTAGTACATGGATTCGTGTGTTCTCCAGTTCGTCCATCCTGGCATTGACCTTGAAGATGTCCTCGTTCCTGACCTAATTGTGAGACGGCAAAAGAGACGTAAATCTTTTTTTTTTTTTTTAGGCCCTACATGGTAAGAATGCTGATGGTTCATCAGAAAGAGCGGTTAGTGAAATAATGGTTTACGAGGTGAAATTGCACAGCTATAGAATTTGCTGAAACATTTAATGTAATCAAATAATCATGCAGATAGATAGTTAGACAGACAGACAGTCAGACGGATAGATAGATAGATAGATAGATAGATAGATAGATAGATAGATAGATAGATAGATAGATAGATGGATGGATGGATGGATGGATGGATGGATGGATGAATGGATGGATGGATAGACTAACAGATAGATAGATATATAAATGGATGGATGGATAGCTAACTAGCTCCCCAGATAGATAGATAGATAGATATATAGATAGATAGATAGATAGATAGATAGATAGATAGATAGATAGATAGATAGATAGATAGATAGATAGATGGGTACATAGATAGATAGATAGATAGATAGATAAATAAATATCTCATTAAAAAAATCAGTCTTTTCTAGAAATCTCTGTCCTTTCCCTTGAAGCCAACATCAGAAACTGTTAAAACATCTTTCAATTTTTAGGTTTTCTCAACACCCCCCCCCCCTCCCGCGCACCCCCTCTCATGACGGTCTATATTTCATCCCCAATCTGTCGTTCTCCCCAACTGAGGTACCGAGGGATGGTCAAGTATAGCATAATTATGCTTGAGATGCTACTTGAAAGGGAACGCCAGCTGAGCATTTTCTATTCAAGTCATGGAATCATTTCTTGGACAGCGAACAAAGGATTTTGTTGCTTTTTTAAAGATGTCTGATTTGCCTTTGATTTAAAGAACTCGACTTGGTTTTCTTGAGCCGATCCCAGCCAATAGCCCTAAGGACAACCGATGTGTAGGATTGACCTCAAGTTTGCACACAAAGATGGTATCGTTCCAATGTAGATCCGCTGGTTACCACATCGCCCCGACGTGGGTTTTATGTAGTACCCCGCCTCTATGGTAATTCTACTAATTTTACGGAAATCTGCGTCGGATTGACTTAGGGCTGTTTGCAGGGATTTTATGCTAAGGTTATCTGGGGCGTCAGATATTTGGATATATTGGGGGCGCAATATCGGTGCTTGCCGCAGGCGCTTTTTCGCGTAGAGACGCCCATGCCAGCTGTCGATAACATGTCTAGAGCATTCTAAATCTTTGTCAACAGCTGTAAAGAAAATGCAGATTTGAGCGAACCAGTGGTCTGATCTAAGCTCTATGTCAAAACAAGTTCGCTGATCAGATAAAATAGGAATGATCCCATAAATACATCAGATTTGTCGTGTTACCAGTTGCAACTGCAAATTAATGCTGCATGATTATTGAGCCAGGAACTACGTGCAAAATAACAGTTGTGGCTGCAAAAGGATGAAAATAACCTTTGAAATCTGTATAAATTAACAGATCTAATTGATGATGCATAATGGCTCGAAATAAGTATGAATTAACAATCACAAGAGCAAAATAATGATGCATAATAATCGTTGAAATTTGTATAAATTAACGACCGCTCCTGCAAATTAATGATGTATTTTGACTTTTGGAATTGTATAAATTAATAGTTGTAACCCTAAATTGATATTGTAATTAAGTACATAATCATTTGAGCTCCATTTGTGGCTAAAATGTAACTTACTCAGGACTCTTACTATCAATACAAGGTTTTTGCGTTAGGGGTACGTATTTTAAAGCCTTTTGTGACTCCAGAGCAAGAGAGCTCCTCCCGAAATACTACAGACAACAGTCTTAATTAATTATTCTTTCAGCTTTTCTTTTTCTTTTTCCTCCTGTTTTTTTATTGAAAGGGTAGGGTGGGGGAGGGGGGGCGGGGTATTCTATTAGTTTAGAGTTGAGGATAAGTACGGGATTAGGGATAGGTACGTCTACCTAGGCCTCCCTAGCGAAAAACGTTTGGGGTGCATACGTACAAATAACAACAGCCTAGCCATAAAAGAGACCTCCCAACGTCAGTGATTGATCCAGATCACGTATATAAATGTTTGGGTTTTAGATCAAATTACATTTCGATTCAATATTTCATCAGATGTTCCGTATTGATTTGTGAGCCGTATAAACGTGCGGCAGCTAAGTAGACCATGACGTCAGTGTCTTGTTGGGATCATGTTACAGTTAATATTGACAAATATTGCGCTGGGGGGGGGGGTGAGGGTAGGAGAGGACTGTCGTCTATAGATGTTACATTGGTGTGTGTGTGTGTGTGTGGGTGTGTGAATGTGAGGGGGAGGGAGGGGGAGGGTTTGGAGGGGGTGTCGTATAAGGATGTCATATCGGTGTTTGTCCGTATGCGAGTGTGTATCGCGGGTATAGAGCAAAATTGTTGTATCTCCAGTGATATGAATAATTATGGGAACTTACTCGGAAACACCACAATATTGCTCTCAATGATCGCATTTTTAAGGGAGATACAACAATACTGCTTCTCTGTAACTTGGAACTGGTTAAAGATAGCGGAATAACGAAAAAACTGCAAGAAGCAGTTTGTCTTTATTACAGTATTGCCATTATGAACCCCAAATTCATAAACCTGGAGATACAACAATTTTGCTCTATACCCGCAGTATGTGAGTGGATATGTTGGTGTGTACGTGAAGGGGAGAGGGCAGGGGTGAGGTTTTGAGGTTTAAAAGGTAGGATGGGTCACCCAGGCTGTTACACTAGTTAGTATTACAAGTTGGTGCCACTGGGAGATGTTGATGATATGATAATATGGTAGGGGATTAAAAGAGATCATCGCTTTCCAATGTCAAAATTGGGCAAAAAGAAAAAGTTGTATGTAGCAAAGCCCCGCGTAAGAAATAATACCCAAACGATACAATGGAAACTAAGAGAGAAGACAGAAAATCTTCAATATTTTGGCTGTCGCCTTTGTCAAGAAAAAAAAAAAAAAAACCAACAATAGAAAAAAATGGAACAGAGAAAATAATTTCTGTTTACAACTTTTTCTTTTTGCCCAATTTTCACTTTGCTTATAGCCCTGCTGCGACCCCACAGTTTTTCTGTGCTTTTTATAATATTTCGTCAACTGATCACAACCAGCGCTCCCCTCAGTCGACGCCTGCATGCGCATGTGTACCTCTTCTGTTCTCACCACAAATCAATGACAGAAGTCATGTGTTGCGTGCTGGCTGTGCCAACCGTTTGGATTTGTGACAGTAAATCTCAAACTGGAGTTGGGGGGGGGGGGGCGGGACGCTTGGCTCCCAGGAGAGGAATTTGAAAATTTAGTGGAGCAATTTTAGCCTGGAGAAGAATTTCATTCAAAAGAGGAACTCCAAACTGGGTCTGAGTTTCAGTTTGAGTTTAGAGAGAGCACGTCGACACAGCAACGGTCACATTGTGGTGGGAAGTGCAAGGCGATAGACAGAATATAAATGAAGGACAGGAGGGCACTCTACCAGAAGCTTCCACCAACTGTCCCTCTCCAACATGGGAAGTAATGTATGGGGAAAGAAATTGAATGACACAGTTACTATAGGCAGAATGCGCATATCCGCCATCTTGGCTGTCCGGACCCACGCTTCACCATGGCGATGGTGGCATTGATTTTGAGTCGTTAGCTGACTTGCACTGTGAGCACTTGAGGCGTCGTGAACCAATCGGAGACGAGCTGAAAATAGGTAGCTGCAGTAAACAATGGCATGTGTGTACATGCACATGGTAGAGGTTCAGTCAATCTTTTCACTTCCCTTCCCTTGTTTACACGGATGGTAGGGAATCTGACCAGCTTGGATCCATCCTTTCCACCCCAGTCATAACAATCAGCTACAATGCAACCAGCAGTCATTTTAACCGCTTAGACATGTCTCGAAGTTACACTCATCAGCTGATCCACCGGCCATCTTGTGTGTCGGAAGAACAAAACCAAAACACTCTGTGACGTCATGCACATTCTACCTAATACTATATTTAAAATTTACCGATGACGACATGAGACATTCGAACTGTTCAGCGCGGTGGTTAAGTACAGTTGTTATGGACTTTGTAAGGGCGATTCGAGGCACAAAGATCAGCTGCACATGAAAAGTGTGTACAAAGTCCATAACTGTGCTTAACCGCCGCTTTGAACAGTTCGAATGTCCTATGACGTAAATCTAAATATAGTAACTGTGTCATTCAATTCCGTTCCCGATTCATTGCACTGAGACTAGATATATATCACGATCCACTGAAATACGGACGCTTTTTTTTCATTTGATTACAGAACTTTAGTTTGATAAACTATTCAACAATTACCACAGTAAAAGTATAATGGTAAATAAAAAAACTAGATGAGAGTTCAAAATGTGCGAGGAATTGAGGACAAAGTGGATGGCAAGAGGGAGAAATGTGACCTGGGACTCTGAGAACCAGTGAGTTATTTAAATTACACCGTACGCCCTGGGCATTGAAATTTTGTTAACAATGTCAGATTAGCTGCATCGATCTGAGAACGTGTTACTGTTACACACGTGAATTCTTGACGGTAAAAATCACACGCTTTGACTTGTTCACAAAACTCGGTCAATCGTTGTTAATTCTCCAACTTATCGATGTACGGTCTGAACTCCTCTTGAGAAACGTAATACAGAAAAAAAAAATTAAAAAATGTTACCATGAATTTTTAGGTAGCGAAAGGAAAAAACAACAACACCTGTTTAAACAGAATCTCAAGAATGGGCGCGCACTTGCGACTTCTGTCGTATTGCAGTTGTGCCTTACTGTCTCCCTGCAATATGTCATGCATGTGGAGGCACCTCTATTACTTCCCCTGGATTTCAAAAAGTGCCACTGTGAGCAACTGCAACGCGCTAAGGCAAAGAATGGAATTTGGCGCATTTTCAGAAACAAACAAGAGAGATGATAATAATAATAATAATATAAATAAATAAATAAATAACGTTTATATATCGCTTCATCCCATTAAATGCCAACTCTATGCGCTTTACAGTCATTCTTCAACTCACATTCAACTCGTCACTACAAAGAACACACTAAACATGGGACAGCGGTCAAAAACAGCTGTGGTTGTATTTCATCTGTTAAAAAGGTGTGTTTTCAGGCGTTTCTTAAACATTTCAGTGTTTTGTATGTATCTCTTCGGTTTTGAGACAGTGAATTCCCGATTTTCGGAACCCCCCCCCCTCCCCCCCCCCCCCCATTCAAAATAAAAAGAAGAAAAGTTGGTCTCCTTGTGATCTGAGAGACAGAGTTGCAAAATGTTACTGTTGTTCTATCAGCTGAAGCTCGTTATTGGCGTGATGGAACAAAAATCGTCTTAGCTTACCTTGTATTCATCCTGAGCCCTGTTACCCTGACTGCTGACGTAATAGTCGCTGTTGTCGCTGCTGTACGGTGATGCATGTTGACTTTCTGAGCTTTCTGGGCTCGTCTTGCCCTGAGCGCTCAACGTGGCGAACTGTTCTTGCAAATTTCTTATCTGCAGATAGAGCAGGCACAGCATGGAATTAATATAACAATACAAACAGGGAAAGCCTCTTTTATTGATTAATAATTGATTGATTGATTGACTGAGGGATTGTTTATTTATTTATTTATCTAGTTATTTATTTGATATTTTTTATTGTTCATTTATTTATTTATTTACTTATTTATTCAACTGATATTTAATTTTGATCGGTATTGCGTTCCACCGGTGGTGAGCTCTGAAGCGGACTTGAATTAAAAGACGCATTACGATAAAAACAAAAAAATGAATGTTTGTGTGCGGGTTAATGGCCTAGAGATTTATAAAGTTTGCAACTATCAGAGGGAAAAAGCAGGCGTTTTTTGAGGGCTTACAAATAACCCTTTTCAGGGCTACAGAAGCAGACGCAGATTGTAGCAAAACAAGAGAAAAGCAGTCAAGACAAGGAACCAGAGGAGACAACAAATTCTCAAACAAGACAAGTGAGGTGTAAAATTTGCCACTTTATGGCGTAGAGCAGGGAATTCCCGAAAACAAATATTTTCAACCCTTGGAGAAAGAATCAATACTCACGTCTGTAGTAAGATCAGCTATTGTGGCCACCAAGTCTTTGTTCTCTCTCTCCATCCCTTTCATTTCTTCTTCCATCATTTTATGATTTTCTTTATATTCCTGCCGCATGTTCTGCATCATCTCTTCGTCTGTCGCCTCCTCTTCCAGCTTCTGAACTCGGAGCTCCAGCGAGTCCAGGGTGAGTGCCATCGCTGTCGGGATAAGGAATAAGATGTGACTGGATGATAGTTGAGCGGATTCCTTTGTGATTATGTTGTGACTGACTTGCCAAGACTTCATCGTGGCCATACCGCCAAAGAATGATACCACTAAGAAGCCGAAGCAAAGCCTCCCTTACCAATGTTCCATCAAATTTCTAGATCATCCAGGGAACAACAGAATGATACAATCAAAGCAAACAGAAAGATACAGAAAATTGCTTTTGCCTTCCACAAAACCCCTCAACGAAACATTACAGTTAGATGTGTGCCATATTTTACCAAGGTTCCATGCTATGCTATGCTCATGTAATAAGCCTATTACTGAGTTATGATATGTTTAATATGTAATGATGCGCTAGGTATGTATACCATGTATCTGTTCTTAAACACTCTGTCAACGTGAATTTCGATCATGGAATTACAAAGTGATTCCCATGTTATCATATTTTATCTTACCCTACTAACCCTAAAGTGTTGGTAAAAATTTACTGTGTAATCAAACCTCAGTTTGGCCTCATGTTCCCTAGAGTCGCTCAATGAAACATATTTTAAAAAACTGCTATAATTTCAGCTTACACAATTGAACCCACCCCTGTTCTTGTTTCATACCCTGATTTTGAGCGCTTTCTTTCTAAAGCATTATTGTTGATACTGGGCATTGTCACCATTTATCTCTTGTATGCACCAGTCATTTTCATATTTTAAAATTCATCTCAATAAATTCCGTTTAACTGAACGAGTAAATTTCATACACGTTCGAAGAAAGCACCAATGCTGCAGATCCATGAAACAATTATTTTCTGACTTGGACCCACTGCGCGTCTTGGCCTTTCTGACAAAGATTAATCTACAACTTGATTTAATTACTTTTAATACACGTTTTCAAGATTCTTTCCAGATCTATACAAAATATTTTTGAGAATATTGCCAGCGCAAAAAAAAAAATGTGAAGAACTATTTAATTTTATTAATTTGTGAACTTTAAAGGGATGAAGTTCTGAATACCAAGCACAATGACCGTTATCGTGGCAACACGCGATAAAACGCAAACTCAAACCTTAACGTAAAACGTTAGATATTTTCACAATTATCTTCAGTACTTATACATTAAACCCTAATGTGAATCTATCGTCACGTCCAAGGTCATTTGTGTATTTAAAATATTGAAGGGTAATGATTAAGTTATAATTGCTAGAGAAAACTCTGCTCAGTCAGACTTACCTTCTTTGATCTGTGTCACCTCTGACGCCACTTTGATGTTTCCAGAAGAGTCGAAGAACGTGACCTGACATTCGTAAAGGCCAATGTCACTGGTGTCTGGATTCTGTATGGTCACTGACAGGTGGGCGGGGTTTGCTAGGTCACCCTCTGCCACGAACCTGTGATCAAATACACATAGTGAATGTCACACAGAAATAGAAATATACCAAAGAGCGTATATTTTGGAATGAGCAGAATCAATATCGATTTTTGAGAAGTGTTTGTTGGATTCAGTTCAAATGTTGAATGAGCTCATAATGCACATTAAACCTTAACTAACTCATTGATTGTTTGTTGGACTGTGGCGTCAGTTTGAGTTTGATTCTCTTGCATTTCGTAAAAGGTGATAATTAGACAGATATTTTCAAGATGAAAACATTTCTACATTTAAACTAGGTTTTGTGCGAAAAAGTTAAAAGTGGTCAAAATACTTATGTTTACAGTCAAAAATTGGCAAAAATAGAAAGTTGCATGTAGCAAAGCCCAGCGTAAGAAATAATACCCAAACTGTTGCCAAACATTGAACGGCCAGTTTGGATTACGTGCTAGTTTTTATGCTATGCTACAGTGTATGGAGAGTATTGTTCGTATTCCCAATGGCTTTCCCGTTCAAGGTGAACATACATTTTAGTGTGAAAAACGAGCCGGAGAGATCAAAGTCAGTTTTTAAACTTGTTATCCCACCTGAAACTGACAGCAACAACTATAATATTGATCACGAATTGTTCAAGCATTCAAAGAAGTGAGAAGCAGCTAGTCTAGCTAAGGCCGATTCCATTTTAAAGTCAATTAGAATCCACTCATCATGAACACTCTGTGAATGTAAACTTTGAGTCTACTTCTATTATGCACCTCAATTTTACAGGATATTGGTGGGGCTCTGGATCAGACAGACAGACAGACTGACAGACAAACGCATGCAGGCAGACAGACAGGTGGACGGACGGACAGACAGACAGAAACAGATAGCTAGCTAGATAGATAAATAGATAGATAGATAGATAGATAAATAGATAGATATATAGATAGATAGATAGATAGATAGATAGATAGATAGATAGATAGACAGATAGATAGATAGATAGATAGATAGATAGATAGACAGATAGATAGATAGATAGATAGATAGATAGACAGACAGACAGACAGACAGACAGACAGACAGACAGACAGACAGACAGACAGACAGACAGACAGACAGACAGACAGACAGACAGACAGACAGACAGACAGACAGACAGACAGATAGATAGATAGATAGATAGATAGATAGATAGATAGATAGATAGATAGATAGATAGATAGATAGATAGATAGATAGATAGATAGATAAATAGATAGATAGATAGATAGATAGATAGATAGATAGATAGATAGATAGATAGATAGATAGATAGATAGATAGATAGATAGACAGACAGATAGATAGATAGATAGATAGACAGATAGATAGATAGATAGACAGACAGACAGACAGACAGATAGATAGATAGATAGATAGATAGATAGATAGATAGATAGATAGATAGATAGATAGATAGATAGATAGACAGACAGACAGACAGATAGATAGATAGACAGACAGAGAGATAGATAGATAGATAGATGGATGGATGGATGGATGGATAGATAGATAGATAGATAGATAGATAGATAGATAGATAGATAGATGGATGGATGGATGGATGGATGGATGGATGGATGGATGGATGGATGGATGGATGGATGGATGGATGGATGGATGGATGGATGGATAGATAGATAGATAGATAGATAGATAGATAGATAGATAGATAGATAGATAGATAGATAGATAGATAGAGCGCAAGAAATCCCCATACCTATCTAAAGACGGCACGATCTCTATGGAATTCCCTGTCGTCATGGTGGCCCTGACAAAATGCTCATCCGAAGATCTTTTCCTTCTGTAGTGATAATCCCTTTCCTCTTCTCCTTCATCCGTGCCTCCGTCCTCCTCTTCCTCCATCCCTGTCGTTCCCTCCTCCTGCTCCGATGTCTCTCCCTCACCAGCTTCAGGAGGCAAATCCTCCTTCCTCTTGAGGTGAATGGCTAGTATAGCGCCCATGTTGTCTGAATCTGGCTCACAAAGAAGTGTGACGTGCGAGGTTTGGCGTGGCGTCACTTCCGAGGGCGTGCTCGAGAAGAGGGCATTAACTGAAAACGATACAAAATAATAACATACAATAATTGTTAAAAACCTTGATTTCCACCATTAGGAAAGTCTGTTTTTGGTACTTTTAGATTTGATTTTCAGCCAGTAAGTCGTTAGCTAAGACTGTGGGCAAGTAAATGTATTTTCTTACTTCTCTGATGCAGGGGGTGAAGAAATTTGTAAAAATATTTAGCGACAACGAGTGATAAGTGGTAGAAGATGCACATCCTGGAGTCGTGGAGAATGGTATCTACAAGGGTACTCTGAAAATTGCCTGAAGCTGTTTTTGTGAACAGCTGTCGGAGCGCATGTGTCTGTTCACTGGAATAAAATAATACTCTCATGGTTGCAAAGAAAGCGCTTGTCACATTCTATCGCATAGACAAGGACTTATATATCATCATATCACCAACAAACATTTTTAGTACATTATTAAATAAATATCAATATATATTGAAATATTATTATAATACTTTAGAATACAAGTTGTGAACTGTTGTGAGTTGTGAACTGCGCCTAACAGGCTGCGTTACAATTTGCTCTGAGATAGAGAGAGAGGTAGAGAGAGTGAGAGAGAGAGAGGGTGAGAGAAAGAAAGAGAGAGTGAGAGAGATGCAAATGGAGAGAACAAGACTTTCTCTAAAGCGACTAGAGCGAACTCGTTTGGATTAGGCGCTATATAAATGATCTTCATTATTATTATTATTATTGTTATTATATTGTGCATTGCTATTTAAGCGTCTGTAATTACTCCAACCGGTGTTTACAGAAACTTTGTAAAAGTAGTAAAATTCAACCAGTGTTTCGGGTCCTGCGCGCCTGACAATAAAATTTGAATACATCCAATGTCAACAGGAACTTCCAGTGCTTTATACATTGGTGTGAATATTACCTGCTCAAGAACGGAAAATTCATTAATAATTTTGACTTCACGGGGTTTTTCAAGTTACAATTTTATAAATTTTTTTGTTCCCTTCATTAGTACTTGAGAATCTGGGAGACATTAAATAAGAAGAAAGAAAAAGATCAATTCTATGCCAGAATTTCTCATCTTTTTTAAAACTTTACTTATAGGGTAAAATGTGAAGGTACTAAAAAATAAGTACATAAATAAATAAATTTATAAATAAATACATGAATTAAAGTGCAAATTCCAAAAGATGGAGAGCCCAAGAAAATAGAAGTGTAAACTCTCTTAATAAGAAAATAAAAAAAATAAATATATAAAAACTAAACAGCGGCATAAAATTGATTAAAATAATGTAAGGCGGACTCACCATTTTGATATGAAATGTGTTGAATTACCAAGAAAACAACACAAAACGTCACTGCTTGGGTAGAAACTGAAGAGTAAAACATATCCTTTGCCATTGTTGCAAATAAATCTGATAGTTTTGTGATTTCTTTGGCTTTGATTCCTTGGGGACTGTTCTTGTCCTTTGCTTGAGTGTAGGTGATGTAGTAACTAACGTGTTTGGTCAATACGCCAACTTTTCAGCCTTGAAAAGTCAATATTTATGTCTCCAGTCCTGTGGGTGAGATATTGAGATTTATGAAAACTTGGTAACATCTCGAGTTCACCTGAGTAAATACAACATGTTGGTGTGTTTCACTGGGTCATCGAAATCGCGACGTAGGTTGTTACGCCATGTCTCATGTTTATTTTAGGTATGCAATAGGAGACTTTAAAAAGTAGGAGATTTTGTTTCGTTACAGAAAGCCCCCAAAAGCGCTTAGTGGACTTGTGATAGTTTTACGATGTCAATTTTTTGGACAAATCTAATTGTAAAATGGCTAAAGTAAATATTCTGAATACTGAAACAGAAACTGTCATGAAAAAATCCTGATAATTTGTTCAAACTTTCCCTTACATCACCCTGTGCGGAGCTTTGCACTAGCTAAAACGTTTAATTTCACGTCACAAATTAACTCTACAGTTCCCGATTTATTTACTCATTTGTGTCTTACGTGAAATGTAAAAATTTGTGACGCACCTTGATACGGCTCGGGTGACAGGACGCTACGTAAGTAGTTATTATTATATCATTATTAGTTTTATTATAACCAGCAGTCCCGTGAAAGCTAACTTGCACATAATGTGACATTTTTTTCATATTTGACCCTCATAATGTAAGAAGAGAGGCGAAGAATGAAATTTCCCAACATGCTTTTGGATTCTACTCGGCGAAAATGCGTCTCTTTTTCGCGGTTTAAAACAATCGTAAATAAACAAAATGAAGGACCTAATTTTGTCCAACACGGACGTGTCCACGTAACTTATCGATAAGAATTGAGACAGCCCAAAACAGTTTGATAACACTTGATTATATAATTGCTAAGTTTTAGATGATTACAAAGACATGTTCACCTTCTAACTCCATTAGAGCAAGTTTAGTCAGTTCTGTGTAAAACTTCGTAATGCTCATCGCCACACCTTTAAAAGTAGACATCCCATTTAACAAACTATCCACAAAAAGAATGCATGTTTACCAAGATCACAGAAAAGAAAGCTGGGTATAAGGGACTTTCTATCAAATCAGCAAACAATTATTTGTCTCAAATATCCACTAATGTATCAGTGAAGATCTAACATTACCTGATCTCACAGCATACTGATCCCACTGATTCAGAATAAATCCGAATATATCTATCTGTCGCTGTGAAGTGTAATGGAAATGTTTTATACTCCGTGCCCAGAGTTGTATTTCAAAAAGGGCATGTTCTGTACATACATGATGACGTGTGCCGATCAGATAAGGCTATCGATTATAATATATTTTTGAACTCTCTCGTTTCTGAAAAATAACAGTGTGGGAACAGATGGAAGCTGTGACACTGATTATATCGAGTTTGTAGCAAAACAGAAAATTCATCGGAATAAAGAAAATTTTTGAAAGATGTGTTCAAGTAAAACTAATGCCGAGGCACAGTTTGGTCGCAGCGTATTACATAATGTCTTCTATTTCCTCACAATATTTTTTTTAACCATAATTACCATACTTTATTACAGTAAGTCTAGAATCATGATTATATTTTACCACCTTCAGAAATATTTTACTTGGTAGACATTAAACAAAAGAAAATGGCGAGGGTTCAAGAACGGAGACAATGTTTTTGGGACACTTTTCAAACGACAAAATTAAAGCCAGTAACTTATTGATCAATTTTAAGACTTCCATATAGAATATTTCATTTCATTTACTTGAACGCATTCCGTTTTGGTTGCTTTATTTAGGGGAAAAACTACTCTTTCGATTACAACCACAAGTAACACAGAACAACAAATTAAACTGAGGGAAATTCAGATAATAAAACTCTGAACTTCGGTGCAATATAAGGAGATTAGCTTTACACGAACGCAGCCGAATTGTTCTGTATACATTTTAAGTAACTATGGTACAGCGACATTCAGTGCGTGCTTCGTGCGTAGCAACACGTTCTAAGGTTTCACCCATGTGCGGGTTATACTCACTGAGAAAAATCCAATTCAGCTGGGATCAACGTAAACAAAAGCGTTTTTTTGATTTAAATACAATTCATTATTCTGCTTATAATGATTTTTCAGCGATGCCAAGAAATAGATTCAGTAGTTCATGCCTAGCAATATACCTTAAGTTTTCATCGATACCCAGGGTTTGCCTATGGGGAAATGAAATTCAACTCGAATCACAGTGCATAAAAGCCTCGTATTATCCTTTACATTATAATTTAAGCATTCAGCTCTAAGCAGATTTCTCAGCGGTTTCAACAAATACATTTTTGTACGTGGTAAATGGAAGTATAATTATCATTATGACTATTGATTGTTGGGCGTGTACCCCTGAATACATTGCGGGGATTTCTGTACCGGTGGCTTTACTCTTGTTTATCACCCGGTATAAGGTCATGGTGTGGGTTCTCTGTCTGTTAGGTATTTTGTTTGTTTGATGCTGTTCATACATGTCTCTCTCTCTCTCTCTCTCTCTTTCTCTCCAGCTGTCTTTCTCTCTCTCTCTCCTCTTTATCGTTCTCTCTCTCTTGTTTTCTCTTTTCTCTCTCTTGTTTTCTCTTTTCTCTCTCTCTCTTTCTCTTTCTCCCTTGATATCTCTCCCTCTTGCTTTCTCTCTCACACTCTCTCTTCTTCTCAGGGGCGAAGCGTGGCCCTCTGCAGAGTGTAATCAGAATTTAAGCTGATAAGATCCTTATAATAGGACATATCGCAAACATCATATTTACATAATTATAAACGCAGTGACTAAATGAAACGGGTGTTAGGCACTACAAAATCTAAAGAGCGGACTGTTCTTGTCAACAGGACAGGAATGCAGCAATTTACAAGCCAAACTAATCTGAAAATACCATTCATTCATACTAACAGACCTAACAGACTAAGTCTTATAAATGCATATCTTTCATCCATTTTTTAAAATATAATTTGAACGGCAAGTTTTCATTGTCTTATTTATAGCCAGAGATTTTGTTATTCTACCATCGTATAAAGTTTCTCGAAAAGGACCCATTAACATTAAATGGCAGAAAGTGCTTAAGTGGCATCTATGTCACACAACAATGTGCAGCGATTTCAGAGAAGTGGCTATCTGCCGTTGCGGTGTAGGTTCGCTCGAACTATCAAGTGAAGTGATGTTCTTGATACGTTCGACTTATTTTAATCACAGTTATATCTAGATGTAGCCTATATTATTATGCTTTGATAGCTCTTGCCGTGCTTAGAGTAAATTATTCTTAGATTACCTCAAACAAACAAAAAAATCCACACAAACTCTTTCACTCTACTCTTTACCTTTAGATTAGAATGACTGTCATGATTCGGATGTTGTTAGAACTCACGCTTTGTGTTTTTACCAGGGCCATGAGAAATTGGCTGGTGGCCTTGAACGGTCCTCGCGAATTATAGTTGGTGAGTAAATAAATGTAAAGTTAAACTGTTAGATTCACGCTTGTCGGTTTTAATGTTCGTGATTAATAAGTAATGGAGTAGGGGTGAAACAAGGCGGGTGTCGCGGATCGGGATTTTGGGGAATATAGATCAAGAGGTCCGCTTCCCAATCACACCAGCACAAAAAAACAACAACAAATAAACAACTTTCACTCTAAAAACTAAATAAATCAATTTGAGTAACAGACTGCAAAGTTTATATATCTAACAAATTCAAAGATAAAATATACAATAGATAACGAATACAATAGCAACTGAAAATGCTCAACTAAGCTGAGGAGCAACTATGAAGTACTTAAGGCAATGTAATATGAAGTTATCTAAGTCACAATAAATTTACATTCAAAAGAATCCGCGCCCGAGGGCGACGGATCCTGTAAGGTTTAAAGTTCTATCTCTCTTCATACTAAAACATATTTATATAGCGTCTCTGCCAGGAGCGCTCTGGTGTAGTTCACACGTGGTCGCGGGAAATGCATGTGGTCTGGCAGTACTGGTCAACAGTCTACATGTGTAGGTGGCTGTAAATTCAGCATGGAATAAAAATCTTTAGCTCACCATTGATATTAGCGCTGTGGGTTTAATGCTCAAACAAGTAGGCTTGGGCTCAGGAGCGTAGATTTCTGACAATGCTCCATCACTGTACATATCAGCTCAATCGCTGCGTCTCTATGACTTCTCATCTGGCTGAGAGCTCGCCGTCCACCTCGTAAATGGATTGTCTACATGTGGCATCTATCTAAGCTCTGCACGGGTTTAAATACTAAAGCTATGTCTCGACCTTCCGTCCAGATTCATACATTTGATTGGTGCAACCACCTCTAGCTCAGCTGCCGAACCGAGTTATTTTAAGTAACAGCCCTACGCAACGACCATGGGTCGACATCAAAGGTCGAATCACTCAAGACAATAAAATGTAATTTTATAGCAATAAATTCTTAACATGTTCAAAACCCCGAGCTTTTACTCTGGATCACGGATTTTCTGTACGTCAACAGACGTCTCAATAACATTTAATTCCTACTCACCCCTTCCCTCTTTACTAAACCTAGTTCAAAACACGAGATATAAAAAGTGCTCAGTCATGCACACCTACGCTGTCCGTCTATCCTTCCCCACACCTTCTGTCTATCTATTAGGAAAAAAATTGTTCAAAACAAATTGTTTACGAGACCAAGTTATGCTGGCTCGCACAATAATTACGTTTGTAAAAATTACCCATTGCTCTCTCACAAAAATTTACTCAGTGGAAACATTTATGAATCAAATCTGTTCTTGACACATCCCCCACCCCAGTGAAAACTTAGGGTTTGAACGACATAACTGTCTACTAACGTTGCTATGTAATAGTACTTTGGAAAGGGCTATATAGTAAAAAATATATCGTTACTGAAAGTCAAAAAAAAAATTCTAAGAACGTGCATTATCGATGGACAATAGCATATGTATGTTTATATGCGACGTTCTGTGATAATATATAATTATTGTAGCACTTAAGAATTAAAGTGATAAACTTCTCTCACACAGACATACGGTAAAGACTGAAATATTGAGCAACTAGCTCATCGCTTCATTGAGCGTAATTAATACATTCATAGAACATGAACGAACAATAGTTAATTAAAGTAATGGTATCCTGGCAGCAGTAGGTCTGGTCGCTCGGTTTGCCATTTTCTCATCTCATTGACCCGCAGACAAAGGCGTCAATGTTGTCTGAAACTCAGGTCATGGTCAGGATGGACGCTAGTGGAAAAAGGAATCACATGGAAATTTTGAGAAAGAATGTCCATAATTGGTAGGACAATATAATGTGAAACCATCCACGGTCTCCGAAAAAGGTGAAAAATGCTCAACCTCAATGCTTAACAGTCTCTATATAAAATAGCAACATATTCTGGTTTATCAATTACAAATTTCGCCATAGTTAAGCTGAAATAAACGTCGACAAGATAATTAGCCTGACGTACTCTTTCAAAATCTGCGTAGCGCTCGTCTTGATTTAAGAATTATATAGCGCTTCTCGCATTCAACAATAATCTAAATCTCAATTAAATAACATTACACTTTAATCTATTTCTAATTATATCCAATCCGGAATAGATGAGATGCCACCAGGCGATAGCAGTTAATTTAATGCGACGTTTCCGCACGCAAGCCATGCACACGTCAAGTGTCACAGTCATCTCGGTATATAGTCATAATCGGTTCAATTCAATATCTATATCGGGTATGTTCTTAGATAACTCATCCATTGACCGCATGGAGAGTCACAATCATAATCAGTATTCTTACTTGTCATATCTAGTATTACGTTAGATGGTCCACGAAACGCGGAAAACCATAGACATAATCGGTTGTATAAAAAAAACAACACCACTCTACTTCACAACTTCTTAAAACGCAACCACGCAGTGTCCTCTGTTACCACTGCAAAAGCTCTCAAAAACGCGAACTTGCAGTGTCCTCTGTTACCACTGCAAAATATCTCAAAACGCGAATACTCCCTTCCTTACATAACTAGTCGGTCTTACACTGCCCGTCGGTCTTACACTACCTGCGGCCTTACACTGCCCAGAGGTCTTACACTGCATCTCGGCGTCTTACACTGCCTGTGGCCTTACACTGCCCTGAGGCCTTACACTGCCCTGTGGGGCTTACAATGCCTGTAAGAAGGTTCAACAATAACACGCGAATACGCGGATACGCAGTGTACTACGTTAGCACTGCCAACATCTCTCAAATAATCGAAAAATACCAATATCATCCATCCCATGAGGCAATCTCATTATTGCTCTCCTCGGGTCGACGTCATACGGAGACGACTAAAAAAAAGTATCCTCAATATATATAATTCACATAGCTCTTATATCGACATCACCTCGATACTGATACAGACTCTTCCCATGAGACAAATTCATTGCTCTTCGGGCGGCGGCACCAGCAGACAATAAAATCAATACTCACTACTCATCACTACACAAAAAAAATCACCTCCCTAAACAGTCTAATACTGCCCTCTCGGGAGCTCGTCAATATAAAGACGAGATCGGTTATGTCATGAGTGGAGTGAGCGATAGTTAATAATTACGGGGGGAAAGGAGGAGAGTAAAATTAACGCACGTAGACAAGTAAGTTAAAGCGTGCTGTTATGAGTGGTGGGGGGGGGGGTCTGAATGAGGCGAAAGCGCTGTATTACTATCACTGCAAGTTAGAAGGTCCTACTGAACGGACGCTAGTAAGAGCCCAGCGGGCGAACAGAGGGGAGCAGTCGGAAGACGAATGAAAGTGTTTTTTCCAGTGATGACTGGTGTCGGGGACGGGCCGAAGAGCCACCTCGATGAGCACAGGGGATAGGCCAGCATAGGGCCGGAGGCCACACATAGGCCAGAAGTGAGGCTGTCGGTGCAGGACAGTAGAGGCACATAAAGTCGTGGCAGTCAGGCCACGGACAGGGACGTAGATATGAGCGTGAATGTGATAATGTACTATTGCCATGTTGAGGGGCTAGTGAACTGATAATGTACTATTGCCATGTTGATGGGCTATTGAAATGATAATATGGTATTGCCCTGCGGAGGTGCTAGTGGAATGCTAAGGTGTATGACAATAGGAAGGTGATATTGAGAGACTGCGGTGCCAGTGAATTATTAATGTGCTATTAAGACCCTGAGGGGAGAGGCTGAGGCCGAAGTGCCTTTAGGAAGTAACTACCGGGTTGTGGATCCGAGGAAGAGTGCATGTGAGAATAAGGCCGTTGTACGGCAGTTAATTTCAATAATATAATGTATGTAATTGCGCTATTATCTGTATGATTATGTTTAAATAAATGTGTGAGTCTGATGGGTTGTTCTGTTAAGTGTTAAACTTGTTTGTTCGTGATTGTTGTCCTGTCATAAATTATTACATCTCCCAGTCTGGGATTTGTGACATTGGGGGCTCGTCCGTTGTGACTCGTCCATTTTCGTAATATTTAGTTGTAGTTAGTTAGTAGGTATTTTTCAGTGGGCATTTGTTACTTTAGTTTTGTCCACGTAATACTTATCTTGTGGTAGGAATTTGTGTTGTCTTTGTTCGTGGGATGAATGGAAATTTCATGATGATATGATTTATGTGTATTTATGAATATGTATTAATGCATGTATTACTACGAATATGTATTAATGTGTACTTAAAATTCTGCAGAGAGTGTGTGTGCCAGCCTGTAGAGGTCAAGCAGCCAGAGCTCCGAGACAAGGGGAGAGGTTATAGCCAGAAAAGTTAAGTAAAAGTCAAAATTTTTGTGCCCTGGATTGTGGGCTGTTCCTTTAATCTGTCTTTTTCTCTGTTTTTGCTGTTTTCGTTTGCTGTGTTGAACCTAGTTTATCCTTTTAAAAAGGTGTGATAAACTTGGAACTTCGTTCATCACGGTGAACATTCTGTAGGGCTTTGTTAGTGTTTAGTTGTAGCGTCGATATCTTCTCTGTTCTGCAGGAAGACGTATTCTCTTGTCCCTCTTTCTACCTATCTGTAGATACGTTCTTTTCTTTCAGATTCTGTTCTTGTTCGTACCGTGTAGTGTAATCGGCGTAGTTAGGTTGCATTTTTTTTTCCATTATATTTTCTTTTTTAGGTCTTTGTCCTAGTCTGGTTCGTTGTCCTTGACGTACTTGTGGTCCTTCTACTGAATTTCCTTATTCTTGTCTTTTCTACTCTTTTTTATTATTAATAGTGCTATACATTGTATGAATATAGAATTAGTTAGGAAGTAGGTAAATTTCTGAATTGTATTTGAGACAACTGGGTATTGTTATATCTGGTGTGATCTCAGGTCTCTGGTCGTGTCGTTAGTGATCATACCGACAGGTTAGCCGTTTTCATAATATACACAGTAACCATAAATCTGTGAAATGGCGGAACTCCAACAACTAATGAAGTTGGGTAAGGAACTTGGCCTGGAGGGAGAGGAGCTACGCGGCTGGATTAAAGAACAGCAGGCGGATTTGCGCGATGAGCGTGCTAAGGATAGAGAGCGAGAAAAAGAGGCTCAAGAGCGACAGAGAGAAGAGGAAAGAGAGGCTAAGGATAAGCAACAGGAAAGAGAGGCTAAGGATAAGCAACAGGAAAGAGAGGCTAAGGATAAGGAACAGGAAAGGGAGTTTAAGTTAAAGGAGTTAGAAGCTCAGCAACAGGAGAGACAGGCTAAGGAAAGGGAGCAGGAGATAAGGTTAAAGGAGATAGAGGCGCAAGTAAAGATTGCGGAGTTAGAACTCAAGAAGAATACGCCAACGGAAACGGTTGAGCGGCAGGTACACAATAAAGGTGGCGTTAGGATTAAGCTCCCTACGTTCGACGACCGGAAGGACGACATAGACGCCTTCCTTTACAGGTTCGAACTGAACGCACAATTGCAATGGGGGGAAAATAAGGAATTATAGTCCACGTACCTGGCGTCTCTATTGCAGGGGCGAGCGTTAACCTACTTTAAAGAGCTACAGCGCGAAGACGTGCAAGATTACGATAAGCTGAAGGCTTTGCTGCTCCGCTGATTTGCGCGTACCGAGGAATATTTCCGGGAGCAGTTTAGGCGAGCACGTGCGGATACCAGGGAGGACTTTGCTGCCTTCGTCGCGAGATTGACGGAATATTTCGCGAACTGGGTAGACTTGGCGCATGTTGGCGCGGATTTTACTAAATTAAAAGACCTAATGATCCGTGACCAGCTGTACGCGTCGTGCCATAAAGATCTGGTGGTTTTCCTGAAAGAAAACGAACCCGCGACGGTGCAGGAGGCGTCTAAGTCGGCGGAAGCATACCGTACGGCACAGTCGTCCAAACCTGTGGCGAGGGCATACGTCCAAGATGCTGGGTACATCGCCGTTGTCGAAGGGTCGCCGACAGGACATAAAGACAGGTCGCGGTAATGGCCGGGGGCGATTTGTGACCTTTGCCGATGACCGACGGCATAGGGACTTTAGTTCCGGTCGCGATGGGTCACGGGGATCCAGGCCTAGTGCAGCACAGGGGGCGGAGTGTTGGACTTGCGGACGCGTGGGTCACTTTTCACGCGAGTGTAGGGCCGCGAAGTGTTGGAACTGCGGAAGAGCAGATCACATCAGCGTGAATTGCCCTGCAGGTAGGATAGCGGCGAACGTGGACAGTAGCTCCAGTCCATGTTCCCCTAATAAAGTTCATCATGCGGCTGCGTGTGTTACATCGGACAACGGAGGCGGACAGTATTCTAAGTGTCCCAGTTGTGAGAAGTTATTATCTTCCGGTGTTTTACCTTGTGGGAGAAAGATCCCCGTTATAAATTCATGTCATACAGGAGGTGGTCTTAGGGTTTATCCGGGGTTTGTTGGGGACGAACCGGTCTCGGTTTTACGAGATACAGGATCTACCGTTGTGGGAGTGCATAGGGACTGCATTCGGGATTCACAGCTTACAGGTGAGACTGTCCCGTGCATCCAATTTTCGGGGGCCATTGAGAAATTACCCATGGCAAGAATAGTGATAGATACACCTTTCCTTAGCGGGGAAGTCGAAGCAGTCGTTGGTTGTTTTCCAGGCGCCCAGCTCATCATTGGGAATGTATCACGGGTAGTTTCCCCTTCCGAGGAGAATGTGCAGGCATGGTCGCAGTCAAAAGGTATTGACTTTTGTGCCGCGGTCGAAACACGTTGACAGGTAGCTGATAAGGATAAGATTAGACCTTTGGCAACGCCAGCGGTCAACCTAGATATCACGCCAGAGCGCTTGGCGAGATTACAAAGGGAGGATCCATCATTAAACCCATGTTTTGGGGAAGCGCGAACCGAGAAGACGAGGAAATATAAGAACGGCTCGTCTTCCTTTGTTGTTCAAGCGGGCATTCTGTTCCGTATGTACGTCACAGTGGCTTCCGTTCAAAAGCAGGTCGTCGTGCCACGGTCGTTAATTGCTACAGTATTGCGTCTGGCCCATGATGTTCCATTAGCGGGTCATATGGGAAGTGCTAGAACCAAGGAGAGAGTTCTGAAAGATTTTTATTGGCCATCGATACATAGAGATGTAAGGCTGTATTGTAAGACGTGCAGTGCGTGCCAAAAGACGACGCGTAAGGGTCGTACACCCCAGGCTCCTCTTCAAAAGATCCCCACGGTTTCGGAACCGTTTAAAAAGGTTTCGATAGACCTTGTTGATTTAAGAGAAAGATTATCTTCAGCGCGCACTATAGCAGAAGAAGCGTCTAGTATCGCTTCAGCAAGAGCAAAAAACTATAAAGATAGAGGGTCCAAACTGAGAATTTTTAAGCCAGGAGACAAGGTCCTATTGTTGTTACCTACGGACCATAATAAGTTATTGATGACATGGAAAGGTCCTTATGTTATTGAGCGAATTGTTTCGAAGGTAGATTACGCTATCCACATTGATGGATCAAGTAACGTTTTCCATGTTGATAGGCTGCAGATGTTTCATGAGAGACCAGAGTATCTGTATTCTCATACTGGTGTTGAGGGACATACCTAATGTCGTGTCATTCTTTGACGATATAGCATGTCATACGTCGACATGGTCTGATCATATTCAGACACTAACAGTAATTTTTAAACGATTACGTCATTTTGGGTTAACTGCTAAACCCGCAAAGATGGATTTGGCATGTCCAGAGATAATATTCTTAGGACATATCGTGGGTAGAGGTGTTCAGAGACCTGAAGTAACAAAAATTGACAAATTAGTAGGGTTGCAAATCCCTAAAACAAAGAAACAAGTCAGAAGCTTAGTGGGAATTTTAAATTATTACAGAAAGTTCATTCCAAATTTTTCCTCCTTGTCATCTTCTCTTACTGACCTTACTAAGAAGGGACAACCCGATAAGGTCCAGTGGACGTCTGAATGTCAGACAGCATTTGATAATTTGGTGACAGCATTATCATCGTCACCCATTCTGATATTACCCGATTTTCGATCTAATTTTATCCTCAGAACGGATGCGTCGGACTCTGGTGTCGGCGCTTGTCTTCTACAGGAGAAGAACGAATGTCTCCATCCTGTATGTTATGTCAGTAGGAAGTTATTGCAGAGAGAAAGAAAATATTCTGTGATAGAGCGGGAGTGTCTTGCCATTGTGTGGTCCGTCCAGAAATTAGGACGTTATCTCATGGGACGAGAATTTTGTATCCAGACAGACCACAAGCCACTAAGGTTTTTGTCGAAGAATCGTTCGTCCAGCCCACGCTTGTCTAGATGGGCATTGGCTTTACAGCCGTATACCTTCGTTATTCAACCAATTCCAGGAACCAGCAATCATATCGCCGACTACCTTAGTCGAGCCTAGGGGAAGAGTTCAGGAGCTTATACATCGGAGGACAGGATCATTGACAGGATCTGTGTGAATGAGTCGACTTTAAAATATTGACATTATAAATGTTACAGATTTGGGGTATGCCCTCGAGTGTTACGGGGATGGTTATTATGAATTACGTGTTCGACTGCATTTTAAACTATCGAGAGGTTTTTAACAATTACTCTGCCATACCATGCCACATACACTGTCAAGACCAGATTTAATTCATAAGAGTAAATTTTTGCGAGAGCAGTAAGTAATTTTTAGAAACGTAATTATTGTACGAGCCAGCATAACTTGGCCTTGAGCTGGTCTCGTAAACAATGTGTTTTGAACAGTTTTTTCCCTGATAGATAGACAGAAGGTGGGGAAGGATAGAGGGACAGCGTAGGTGTGCATGACTGAGCACTTGTTGTATCTCGTGTTTTGAACTAGGGGTAGTAAAGAGGGAAGGGGTGAGTAGGAATTAAATGTTATTGAGACGTCTGTTGACGTACAGAAAAACCGTGATCCAGAGTAAAAGCTCGGGGTTTTGAACATGTTAAGAATTTATTGCTATAAAATTTATATTATATTGTATTGAAGTAATTCGACCTTTGATGTCGACCCAAGGTCGTTGCGTAGGGCTGTTACTTAAAATAACTCAGTTCGGCAGCTGAGCTAGAAGTGGTTGCACCAATCACAATCCAGGAATTAGACGGTAAGCTGCAGATGCAGTCCAGTATTTAAGGCCATACAGAACTTAGTTCTGGGCCACATGTAGAAAATCCATTTACGAGGTGGACGGCGATAGTCCTCAGCCAGATGAGGGACATGGAGACGCAGTTGAGCAGTCCATTGTGAGGGGCCTGATTTAAAGCTCCAGAGCCTAAGCTACTTGGTTTGATATAAACCCACAGCGTTTACATCCAGCGCTCTCACTCCCAGTGAGGGCCGCATGGTGAGAATCTATACTAATTTGTAATGATGAAAGTGAACCGTTCTACTTACTTTTGAAGACAGTTTCAGAGCTACCGCCAGACAACGCATGGTTGTACAAGCATTCTCCATGGCGTGTCTAGAGGAAATGTCCACATCATAACATGTCTCATTGAATTAATAGAATTTAAACTGTTAAATCTGTCGCCACGTGCGCGGATTCTATTTGCCATATAACTCATATGACCTGCAAGTAGTTAGATTGAATTCGTTAGTCTTTATAAAAGCTGTAGTTCCATTAGTTAGATTCAGTTGCCTTTGAATTGATATATATATTTATAATTATATTTGTTACATTAATTCCTGTAATTAAACTGCTCTACAGTTCTGCTAAAATTGAAAGCAATTGATTTATTTAGTTTCTAGAGTGCAAGTATTTATTTTTGTGTGTTCGTCGATTGTGGGAGCGGACCTCGAAAGAGTGTCAGTCGAAATATCCCCATGTAACCCACATCGCGACACTGGAGGGGACACCCGGGTTTAGTTTATAGGTTATTTAGATTGGAGTATAATATCGGTTTTCTCTTTGATTAACTTTTGTTTTTTTTCAGTTTCAGTGCTCACGTGGTCTTCACGTTGAGCTACTTTAATTACTTCATTGTATTTAGTTTTGTATACTGCTTTCTTTCATTATTTGTTCCACATATTTCCGGCTCTCCCATTGACCCGAGGATCGAGGCCAAGGAGACTTCAACATAACTAAACGAAGAAAGACAAAGACTGACTGTGGTGTACGCAAGGGCTAAAGGAATCTCCACCAGTTCCTTGAGTTAAGTGATTCCATCCTTAATATCGTCTGCGTTAAGGAGTTGAGTGTTCCTCCTTCTGTTTTACAGGCTCATTTTACTTTTTCTCTGTGTTTAGGAACCCACGGGCGGTGGCGAGGGCGTTCTTACGTGTGCGTGTCCTCTGTGCCAAAGTGGTGGCTTGGTCGCCGATTTTGCCGTTTCGACGACAACGTCTGCGGTCTCGCAACAACCAGTGGTGATTAAAACAGTGAGGATTCGCATTCGTGAGAATAGACTTTGATAGGGATATGTACATTTTGTTTAGATTGTAGCGTTTCTATCTTCCTCGTTGTTTTAGGAAGACGTCTCTCTTGTCCTCTTCTTAATCCTATCTGTAAATATGTTCAGACTGTAGAGTTTGTTATTGTCCGTCTTTTCTTGTTAGTCTAGCGTCGAGTTTCGTGTTGTTTTTTTTTATTACACCTTACGTACATTGTAATTATACATTCCTTTTCTTAAATATATTGCCTGTGTGAATCATGCGTCAATGTTGACGCATTGATTATATTCTCTGGTTGTTGTGACGAGTAAGGCTCATAGGCCGGAAGTTAAATATATTGTTGGGAATAGAGATTCCCCATTCAAGCGCAGTTGTGCACCTGCCTTGAATCTTCAGTAACTAAGTACTGAAATAGTAGTTCTTAAAAAGAACTTCAGGTAATAGAATTTACCTCGGAATTTAAAATATACGATAGCTATATAAAGATAGCTGTAATTTTAATCAACGAAATAAAATTGTCGTTGATTTATACGTCATAAATATTAGTTACGCAGTGATAACAGTAAGGACACTGCAAGTTGAATAACGAAGGAACAGTGTTGGTAATTCGTCGTTCTTAGTAGCGGCCACCCGACGAGGTCAATTGGCCTCAGGGATAATTGATAACTTCAGGTTAATAATTAAGATTGTTATTTTAATCGGATAATCGTAAAGAATACAGTGCTAACATAGTTCACTGTACGCAGGTTATCGCGTGAAGGATCCGGATACCTGACCTTTATCAATACTAGATCTCATATAGAGACTTATTCGGAGTCTTAACCATAATGACTGATTACTCTGCCTATATTAACGCGGCGAAGCTGTTGGGCGTCCCCGATGATCAGCTACCCGCTTGGTGCGAAAGGAAACAAAAGGAAGACCAAGAGCTGGCTCGAGAGGAGCGCGCCGCAGAACGAGCCGAGAAGGCCGAGGAACGCGAACGAGAAAGAGAAAAAGAACGACACGAAAGAGAAAAAGAAGAACGAGAAAGAGAAAAAGAAGAACGAGAAAGAGAAAAAGAAGAACGAGAAAGAGAAAAAGAAGAACGAGAAAGAGAAAAAGAAGAACGAGAAAGAGCTGAGAACGCGGCTCAAAGAGAGCATGAAATTTTTCTAAAGAAACTAGAATTGCAGGCCATCCAGCCCACCGCGGCTCCGCTAGCATCCGCGAATAATGTTAAAACTAAGCCGAAGCTACCGACCTACAATGATAAGATCGACCACATCGATTCTTACATCCATCGCTTTGAGCTCCACGCTGTAGCCGCCGGTTGGGACCGCACGGAATGGACTTCGTGCCTTGCAAATTTATTGACTGGTCGTGCGCTTGAGGTATTTCATGGCCTCAATATTGAAGATTCTAAAAACTATGATGTCCTTAAAAAGGCTCTTCTCAAAAGATTTCAACATACAGAGGACGGGTTTCACCAACGATTCCGGACGTGTAAACCGGACCCATCCGAAAACTTCTCTACGTACGTTGATCGATTAAAGCACTACCTAGACCGCTGGATTCAGTTAGCCGGCATCGCTGACGGTAGCTTTCAAGGGCTGTACGAGCTAATATTAAAGGACCAAATTTATAACGCGTGTCACCCTGATCTGGTGTCCCACCTTAAAGAGTGGGCACCGAAAACATTAATAGAAACCACGTCGTTGGCGGAGCAGTACGCTTCTGCCCATCCCAATCGTTCGCTGGCGAAACCAAAAACAAGCGAACCCTTTTATGCCGGAGTCAGTGGTGCTCCACCTGCGGGAAGTAGAAATTCCCGTCCTACTAATCGCCAGACACCGTCTCCGAGGGCATACTCCCAACCGCCACCGAATCGATCGCGCGGTTTTCCGCGACGTGCTGGACCACCCACTGGACCACAAGCGCAAAATTTTTCTGGTCCACCGCGTCGGGATAATTGCAAGGGCTTCCAGTATCAAGGCCCACCATGCCCACCTCCTTGGGCATATTTTACTACTCCATATAACGCGCCTCCAATGCCACCCCAACGTAATGTGAATATTATCAGGTGCTATCGGTGCAATAGACCTGGGCATATATCAAAGGATTGTAAAGTAAAATTCGAGGCTGCGAATGCTTGCACTGTCGTAGTTCCGGCTGCACAGAATGTCAGCCCCGTCGAACTCACGTCGCCCATGACGGGCGCCGTCCCGGTGATGTCGGCCCTTCATCAGCACGGGTCATTGACATTATATAAAGGTCATGTAAATGCCATACCCGCGTCCGTGTTACGGGATACAGGATGCACCACCATAGGTGTCCGGGAGTCTTTGGTTCGACCGACCCAACTTATTGAACAAGAGGCAACATGTATTACTTTTGGGGGCTCCGTCGAGCGTTTCCGACTCGCGGAGGTCTACGTCGCCACGCCATTTATTACCGGTGTCGTAACGGCGTGTGTTTTACCGAATCCGGTTGCCGATTTAATAATTGGTAACTTACCACAGGTGAACGATACACCTGACGGCGACTTGAACATCTGGACAGAAGAAGTTGCGTGTGTAATCACCCGACAACAGTCAAAGCGTCCACCGGATAGTAATTTAGCGACCCCCGTTTTTGATTTCAATGTCACGCCTTCCATTTTTTACAGAGAACAACAAAACGACTCTTCACTTCAACCGCTGTTTGCGAGGGTTCAACCTCAGAATGGAAATGCCTCTCCATTCCTTATTAAGAATAAATTACTTTATAGAAATTTCAGAAATAAACGCGACGCCGTCGAACAGCTGGTAGTTCCTAAGTCGTTCCGTCGTGATATTTTGCGTCTCGCGCACGACACTTCCTTTTCAGGCCACCAAGGTTCAGCCAGAACCAAGTCACGAATATTGGCACATTTTTTTTGGCCTGGAGTATACGCGGACGTCAACCGTTTTGTGGCGCGCTGCGATGTGTGTCAAAAACGTACACCCAAAGGTAAGGCATCGCGCGCGCCCCTACAGGAAATGCCTCCAGTCTCAATCCCATTTCAGCGGGTCGCGATTGACTTGGTGGGCCCTCTTACTAAATCAGATAGGGGCCACCGTTTTATTCTTTCGGTCATCGACTACGCGACGCGCTGGCCTGAGGCTATTCCCTTGAAAGACATTACGGCTGACCATATCGCTGAAGCGCTTATGACTATTTTCTCGCGAGTCGGATTTCCCGGCGAGATTCTTTCCGACAGAGGTCCACAATTCACCTCTGAACTATACAAAAAGGTGCTGGAGTTAGCGGGCATTAGGCAGAAATTAACGTCCCCCTATCATCCGCAATCAAACGGTTGTTGCGAGCGGTGGAACGCGAGCATGAAGGCAATGTTAGCCCGCGTATCTGCCGATAGACCAGGAGACTGGGACCGTCAGCTCCCCGCTATTCTTTTCGCCTATAGGGAACTCCCGCACGCGTCCACGGGTTTCTCCCCATTTGAACTATTATACGGACGTAAACCACGTGGCCCGATGGCCATTCTTAGTCAATTGTTCACCGGTTCGGAAACCGATGATTATGATACGCGCTCCGCGTATCAATATGTTGTCGATCTCCGACAACGAATTATTAATGCATGCAAAACCGCTCTGCAATTTGCATGCGCTAGAGCGAGTTCTTCAAAATTTTATCGCGATCAGGGCGCCCAAATGCGCGCCTTAACCGTCGGAGATCTGACACTTGTACTTTTGCCTCAAACGCAAAATAAACTCCTTCTAACGTGGAAGGGACCATATAGAGTCCAAAAGAGACTCTCCAGAGTCAATTACTTGATAGACATCCGCGGGCAGCAAAAAGTATTCCATATTAATATGCTCAAAAAGTACCTGCCTAGCGATGATCGTCGTCGAGGCGACTCCGTTCATGTCATCGCAAGGGCCAACGCGGCTTTAGTTACTGTCGACGACGAGGACCCGTTAAGTATCGACAGATCCTTGCCCATATTACAAGCCTCCGAGAGCATCAGTGATATTAATATCAGTGATGAGCTTACGCCGTCTCAAAAACAGGACCTTACGGACCTGCTCCAAGAATTTGCGACAGTGTTCACTGACCTGCCCGGTTGTACGTTTTTAGTCCAGCATGTAATCCGTCTCCAGACAGACGTGCCTGTTTTTGTAAAACCGTACCCGTACCCGCTGCACGCTCACGAAACAATAATCACCGAGGTACGTGCAATGTTACAATTAGGCGTAATAGAGCGGTCTACAAGCCCTTATTGCTCGCCCATTGTGTTAGTCAAGAAGAAAGACGATACCGTGCGCTTCTGCATTGACTATAGAAAGCTCAATGCTATTACCATCTATGATGCGGAACCCATTCCCAATCAGGAGGACCTTTTCGCGCGGTTATCTAACGCCACTATCTTCTCTAAAATAGACTTATCCAAAGGATATTGGCAGATTCCTCTCGAAGAGGATAGTAAACAGTATACAGCCTTTCAAACCCCTTTGGGTTTAATGCAATGGAAATATATGCCTTTTGGACTGGTTACTGCACCAGCAACTTTCGCGCGCATGATGAACATCTTATTAAATGAACTGCGCTGCGTGTTATCCTACTTCGATGATATATGTATTTTTCAGACCGATTGGGCTGGCCACTTGATGGCCCTTCGTGAAGTCTTTGCCACTCTTCGCCGAGCTGGCCTTACCGCGAGGCCCAGTAAGGTCTTCTTGGGCTATTCCCACATAAACTTCTTGGGTCATACCATAACCCGCGGGGTTCAGACTCCAGACAATCGCAAAATATCCACTATTTTGAAACTTCAACCCCCTAAAACTAAAAAACAAGTCCGTAGCTTGTTGGGACTTTTGAATTACTACAGGAAGTTCATACCAAACTTTTCTTCCCTTTCAGCCCCGTTATCTGATCTAACGAGGAAGAATTTTCCAAATAAAGTCGTCTGGACGCCTCAGTGCGCTGATGCCCTTCAGACTATTCAGAATTTATTTTCTACTTTCCCCCTGCTTGTTTTACCAGATATTCGCCAGACCTTCGTCGTCCGTACAGATGCGTCGGATAAAGGTATCGGCGCCGTGTTGCTCCAAGAGCATGAAGGTTCCTTACGTCCGTGCTTTTACGCAAGCCGGAAGCTACTTGATAGAGAGACTCGATATGCGATTATCGAACGTGAGTGTCTCGCGATTGTTTACGCGGTCGATGCATTTTCTCGATACTTATTAATGTCCGAATTTATAATTGAAACGGATCATCGTCCATTACTATTCCTCAAGTCGAACAGAGCGAGAAATGCGCGACTTACCCGATGGAGCCTTGCGCTCCAGGAATACAAATTTACCATTAGAGCTATACCTGGGAATGATAATCTACAAGCCGATGTGTTGTCCCGGTTAATTTAGTATCATTATATAGTCTGTAAACATTGAGGTTGAGCATTTTTCACCTTATTCGGAGACCGTGGATGGTTTCACATTATTTGTCCTACAAGTTATGGGCATACTTTCTCAAAATTTATGTGATTCCTTTATCCACTAGCGTCCATTCTGACCAAGACCTGAGTTCCAGACAACCTTGATGCCTTTGTCTGCGGGTCAATGAGATGAGGAAATGGCAAACCAAGGGACCAGACCTACTGCTGCCAGGATACCATTACGTTAGATTAACCATTGTTTGTACATGTTATATATGTCATAATTACGCTCAGTGAAGCTATGAGCTAGATGCTCAATATTTTAAGTCTTTACAGTGTCTTTGTGAAATAGATTACCACTTTAATTGTAACGATATTGTTACATTACATATATTACACTATACACAATTACCACATATATTATAGAACGTCGCATATGTCCTTCAGAATGCACGTTCTCAACAATTTTTTTCATGACTTTCAGTTAACGCTATAGTTTTTCCATATGGCTTCCAAATGTATTCTGACTTAATGACTTTAGTACACATTGTGTCGTTCAAACCCTAAGTTTTCACTGGGGTGGGGGATGTGTCAAGACCAGATTTAATTCATAAGAGTAAATTTTTGCGAGAGCAGTAAGTAATTTTTAGAAACGTAATTATTGTACGAGCCAGCATAACTTGGCCTTGAGCTGGTCTCGTAAACAATGTGTTTTGAACAGTTTTTTCCCTGATAGATAGACAGAAGGTGGGGAAGGATAGAGGGACAGCGTAGGTGTGCATGACTGAGCACTTGTTGTATCTCGTGTTTTGAACTAGGGGTAGTAAAGAGGGAAGGGGTGAGTAGGAATTAAATGTTATTGAGACGTCTGTTGACGTACAGAAAAACCGTGATCCAGAGTAAAAGCTCGGGGTTTTGAACATGTTAAGAATTTATTGCTATAAAATTTATATTATATTGTATTGAAGTAATTCGACCTTTGATGTCGACCCAAGGTCGTTGCGTAGGGCTGTTACTTAAAATAACTCAGTTCGGCAGCTGAGCTAGAAGTGGTTGCACCAATCACAATCCAGGAATTAGACGGTAAGCTGCAGATGCAGTCCAGTATTTAAGGCCATACAGAACTTAGTTCTGGGCCACATGTAGAAAATCCATTTACGAGGTGGACGGCGATAGTCCTCAGCCAGATGAGGGACATGGAGACGCAGTTGAGCAGTCCATTGTGAGGGGCCTGATTTAAAGCTCCAGAGCCTAAGCTACTTGGTTTGATATAAACCCACAGCGTTTACATCCAGCGCTCTCACTCCCAGTGAGGGCCGCATGGTGAGAATCTATACTAATTTGTAATGATGAAAGTGAACCGTTCTACTTACTTTTGAAGACAGTTTCAGAGCTACCGCCAGACAACGCATGGTTGTACAAGCATTCTCCATGGCGTGTCTAGAGGAAATGTCCACATCATAACATGTCTCATTGAATTAATAGAATTTAAACTGTTAAATCTGTCGCCACGTGCGCGGATTCTATTTGCCATATAACTCATATGACCTGCAAGTAGTTAGATTGAATTCGTTAGTCTTTATAAAAGCTGTAGTTCCATTAGTTAGATTCAGTTGCCTTTGAATTGATATATATATTTATAATTATATTTGTTACATTAATTCCTGTAATTAAACTGCTCTACAGTTCTGCTAAAATTGAAAGCAATTGATTTATTTAGTTTCTAGAGTGCAAGTATTTATTTTTGTGTGTTCGTCGATTGTGGGAGCGGACCTCGAAAGAGTGTCAGTCGAAATATCCCCATGTAACCCACATCGCGACATACACTAATAACAATTTGAGTAAGTTTTATCAAGGACCTTGCAGGGCCACAAATTTATTACTTAAAATTCCTAACAATTTCGTCTATCTTACATATTAAAAAGACCACATCAGCAGCATCAAATGAAAATACTATAATACATAACTAGAAGTCTCCTCTAGATTCTTAAAAGATTAGAAAATCCATATCATTCTGACTCATTCACAGTTTACTTAGTAATTATTTAACTTCAGAAATATAATCTGCCTACTATCTCACAAATAATATTCTTATGTCTCAGACGACAATATTAACTCAGTAATAGCTTATAAAGGATCAAACCGTCAAGACACACTGACGTAGTTAAGATAGATCTAGATCTGCTCTAGGATGGGCTGGCAATCCCCAGCCTCATCCAGACACATCAATTACAATTTACAAATGTGTATACCAGACACTCATTCTAGATCTTAATTGCAAGTAAAAACATTATAGTCTTGCATCCTTTGGTAGTACTTCTACTGGAAGATTAGGGTCAGATTCACGTCATCGTCGACGCACTGTCTCGAAACTTACGATTGGTTCCCTGAAACGATATCAGGGAACTGGAGAAAATAGCTGTGGGTAATTTCCATTGTCTATCAAGGACATAGACATGTCTTTAACAGTCTCATGATTCTCTCAGGCCGAATCTTAAGCCGACGCCCTCGCAGAAGGAAGGATCTGCATGGAGTGCGTAAACCTAAAGATGGCTTCGCTTATATCTTCTGCAACCCCCAGCCAACTGCTCAAATTTGATTGGTGCATCCATTTCGAGCTCAGCTCGCAGTCTATTAATAGTAACAGACAAAGTTAAATTAGTATGTCAAAAGCTTTCGCAAAGTCTCTCCACCCTCTACGTTTTATGTACGAATTTATTCACTCCTTATTCGCCCCGTCTTTCCTTGCTACAGTACACCCAAACCACGGGGTCGAAAACTGCACCGTCACTGTTAATTTATCCATTCGTTCTATCTTGCCACACTTTCTTTCCATCTCTAAGAAAAAGCGTTCCAAAAACAAACTGTCCACGGGAATAGTTCAAGGACGTTTGCACTGGCTAAAATCAATGATGCCATGAAATAAACAAAGCCGTGACCCAGCACAACAATTCTAGTCCTAACCCTGACAATAAATATGATAGGAAGAATGGTTGATAGGTTGATTGTTTTTGATTCTATATTAGGTATTGTGTTTAGTTAGCTATTGATGATGTGATACATGTATGCATAATGCAGGGCATATTGATCCCCATGTTTTCCCCTGATTCCGGTATTTTATGTGCTAGGGGCATTGGTAGGTCATTTTTATGTAGGTATTGCTCACGCTCACTCGTTGACAGTCATCTTGATGCGATTTGAAATTAATTGCATTAATTTTTTTGGGGTGGGGGATGATGTCACGAGTGGAGTGAGCGATAGTTAATAATTACGGGGGGAAAGGAGGAGAGTAAAATTAACGCACGTAGACAAGTAAGTTAAAGCGTGCTGTTATGAGTGGTGGGGGGGGGGGTCTGAATGAGGCGAAAGCCCTGTATTACTATCACTGCAAGTTAGAAGGTCCTACTGAACGGACGCTAGTAAGAGCCCAGCGGGCGAACAAAGGGGAGCAGTCGGAAGACGAATGAAAGTGTTTTTTCCAGTGATGACTGGTGTCGGGGACGGGCCGAAGAGCCACCTCGATGAGCACAGGGGATAGGCCAGCATAGGGCCGGAGGCCACACATAGGCCAGAAGTGAGGCTGTCGGTGCAGGACAGTAGAGGCACATAAAGTCGTGGCAGTCAGGCCACGGACAGGGACGTAGATATGAGCGTGAATGTGATAATGTACTATTGCCATGTTGAGGGGCTAGTGAACTGATAATGTACTATTGCCATGTTGATGGGCTATTGAAATGATAATGTGGTATTGCCCTGCGGAGGTGCTAGTGGAATGCTAAGGTGTATGACAATAGGAAGGTGATATTGAGAGACTGCGGTGCCAGTGAATTATTAATGTGCTATTAAGACCCTGAGGGGAGAGGCTGAGGCCGAAGTGCCTTTAGGAAGTAACTACCGGGTTGTGGATCCGAGGAAGAGTGCATGTGAGAATAAGGCCGTTGTACGGCAGTTAATTTCAATAATATAATGTATGTAATTGCGCTATTATCTGTATGATTATGTTTAAATAAATGTGTGAGTCTGATGGGTTGTTCTGTTAAGTGTTAAACTTGTTTGTTCGTGATTGTTGTCCTGTCATAAATTATTACATCTCCCAGTCTGGGATTTGTGACGGGTTATACATAACGCTTAATAAGCTCCATAGAACTGGCAGTGTGCTAACTGCACGGGTTCCAACAATTCAATAAAATCGTTACTCTCAATAACCAGATCAAATTACTCAATCAATGTGTCAATGTAGACACATGAGTTACTTAGGTAAAATAAGAAACAAAGGAATGTACCAACATGATAATGATAAAGGTCTAATGAAAAAAAATACACCAAACACGACGCTAGACAAACAAGAAAAGACGAACGATAACAGACCCTACAAGTTCTGAATATAATTACAGATAGGTGAGAAGAGAACAAGAGAGACGTCTTCCCAAAGAGACGAGGAAGATGTGAACGCCACAATCTAAACAAATATACAGGTCCCTAACAAAGACTATTCTCACGAATGCGAATCCTCACTGTTTTAATCACCACTGGTTGTTGCGAGACCGCAGACGTTGTCGTCGAAACGGCAAAATCGGCGACCAAGCCACCACTTTGGCACAGAGGACACGCACACGTAAGAACCCTCGCCGACCTCCCACGAGTTCCTAAACACAGAGAAAAAGTAAAATCAGCCTGTAAAACAAAAGGAGGAACACTCAACTCCTTAACGCAGACAATATTAAGGATGGAATCACTTAACTCAAGGAACTGGTGGAGATTCCTTTAGCCTTTGCGTACACCACAGTCAGTACGTTTGTCTTTCTTCGTTCAGTTATGTTGAAGTCTCCTTGGCCTCGATCCTCGGGTCAATGGGAGAGCCGGAAATATGTGGAACAAATAATCAAAGAAAGCAGTATACAAAACTAAATACAATGAAGTAATTAAAGTAGCTCAACGTGCAGACCACGTGAGCACTGAAACTGAAAAGAAACAAAAGTTAATCAAAGAGAAAAACGATATTATAATCTAATCTAAATAAACTATAAATTAAACAATGTCGTGTAGTGTCCCCTCCAGTGTCGCGGATCGGGATTTTGGGGAATATAGATCAAGAGGTCCGCTTCCCAATCACACGAGCACAAAAAGAAAAAAACAAATAAACGACTTTCACTCTAAAAACTAAATAAATCAATTTGAGTAACAGACTGCAAAGTTTATATATCTAACAAATTCAAAGATAAAATATACAATAGATAACGAATACAATAGCAACTGAAAATGCTCAACTAAGCTGAGGAGCAACTATGAAGTACTTAAGGCAATGTAATATGAAGTTATCTAAGTCACAATAAATTTACATTCAAAAGAATCCGCGCCCGAGGGCGACGGATCCTGTAAGGTTTAAAGTTCTATCTCTCTTCATACTAAAACATATTTATATAGCGTCTCTGCCAGGAGCGCTCTGGTGTAGTTCACACGTGGTCGCGGGAAATGCATGTGGTCTGGCAGTACTGGTCAACAGTCTACATGTGTAGGTGGCTGTAAATTCAGCATGGAATTAAAATCTTTAGCTCACCATTCGGCACAGAGGACACGCACTGTGATATTAGCGCTGTGGGTTTAATGCTCAAACAAGTAGGCTTGGGCTCAGGAGCGTAGATTTCTGACAATGCTCCATCACTGTACATATCAGCTCAATCGCTGCGTCTCTATGACTTCTCATCTGGCTGAGAGCTCGCCGTCCACCTCGTAAATGGATTGTCTACATGTGGCATCTATCTAAGCTCTGCACGGGTTTAAATACTAAAGCTATGTCTCGACCTTCCGTCCAGATTCATACATTTGATTGGTGCAACCACCTCTAGCTCAGCTGCCGAATCGAGTTATTTTAAGTAACAGCCCTACGCAACGACATTGGGTCGACATCAAAGGTCGAATCACTCAAGACAATAAAATGTAATTTTATAGCAATAAATTCTTAACATGTTCAAAACCCCGAGCTTTTACTCTGGATCACGGATTTTCTGTACGTCAACAGACGTCTCAATAACATTTAATTCCTACTCACCCCTTCCCTCTCTACTAAACCTAGTTCAAAACACGAGATATAAAAAGTGCTCAGTCATGCACACCTACGCTGTCCGTCTATCCTTTCCCACACCTTCTGTCTATCTATTAGGAAAAAAACTGTTCAAAACAAATTGTTTACGAGACCAAGTTATGCTGGCTCGCACAATAATTACGTTTGTAAAAATTACTCACTGCTCTCTCACAAAAATTTAGTCAGTGGAAACATTTTTGAATCAAATCTGTTCTTGACAGTGGGGATAGTTGACATTGTTAAGTATGACTAGACAAGTTTTTGCACGTTAACTGGCTGGTAGAATAGTGCAGACGCATTACTACAATTAAAATGGTGAGAGGTTTCGGCCAATGAGATAGCTGAACTAATTGGGCCAGCGGACTAGCACTGCTGGGTAGTTAGATAGTATAAAACATCGTGTAACGTTCAGATTCATTGAATTCAGACGAGCAGAAGCATCGTGTCGTGAAGTATCTCCGGTTGGCCAGTACCTGAACTGTGTGATTTGAAGACTAGAAGTCCTTGCTAATCGGACTGACTGAGCTCTAGAAAGAAAGGTCTGAGTGGGCTGACCTTTAAAAGCCCACGCTGCGCTCTTTTGATGTTCGCGCCTACAAGTAGGCGTGACCAATGGTAATATATCTTATTTGTTTAAGCATAATAGAAGATCAGAGATAGAGAGAGAACCACAGCCTCATAGGAAGTCTAAGGAAACCCCAGCTGGCACTCGACGAGTGGCCCGTATTATAGATCTATCTCCATAGTATGATTGAATATAGCACATTGTTGATGAATTGAATAGTGATTGTGCATATATATATATATATAGTCTTTTGCAACTGCTTAATTACCTACAAGCCGAAGTGTGCTTCTGTAGGCTTTGAACGTACTGGGCTCTCCTAACATTCAGGCCCATATGATTTAGGGAGAGTTTGCCTGGCGACTGGCCAGTGGCGACTCAACTGTCACTTTAGATTGATATCTAGTTTCGTATGATATACCCATTTGCTATTGATTGCATTACATACAATAAGGAACCATAGTGACATGAATATCATAGATTAAGTTAGTAATTAGAATTTATTGCTTTGAATATACCTCTATTGTCTTTTGTTTTGTTTATTAATATTTAAATAATAAGATGGCCTGACCGGCCTGACATAGATATACGCTCTAATTATTTAATACTTTTCTTGTGTGGTTGTGTCCGAGTGTGAGTTAGCTGCCTCTCGTGCAGTCATAACATCCCCAAGACCCTAACTCTGCTGGTGACATCTGGAGGCGACCCCACTGACATCTGGAGGAGGACACCCCATCTAGAGGATACCCTACCGTTCGTCGTGACATCTAGAGGACACCACTGACATCTACAGGACGCCACTAACATCTGAAGAGGACCCCGTCAACATCTGCAGGGATACCACTCTAGACTCCACTGTTATTTATGTCATTTTTGTAGTTTATAGTTTTGTATACTGCTAATTATTTTTGTTTCTCCCCCACATGTCTGGCATGTCCTCTCGTCATTGATCCTGGGACCACTACGAGGGACTGACAGCTACTAACAGGAAAAGACAAGACCAGCGCTGTGGACCAAGGGAAAGAGCCAGTCCATTTCACCCAGTTAAGTGAACCATCTGTATTAGTCTTCGTTTGAGGGGTTCGTCGTTCCAGCTCCCCTACTTTTGACAAGCATTATTTTTTCTTTTGTGTTAGATTAGATACGCGGGTGGTTGGAAGGGATCGAGACTCAGCATACCTCTTTTTGCCAGACTAGCAGATCTAGATGGCGTTTAAAACGGATGGGAGATTTGCTTTGCCTTGAATAGTTCTGTAGGGGCCTGTTATTCGTATAGATTGTTAGCGTTCTATCTTCCTCGTACTTTTAGGAAGACGTCTCTTCTGTTCTTTTTCTTACCTTTTTGTAGAGAGTTTCAGGCTAGTCAGGTCTGTTGTCGTTTGTTCTTTCTGTTAGTCTCGTCTCACTCTCCATGTAATTCTTTTCCCATTATAGTGTTGCATTATTATATTTTGTATTCATACTTGCTATATTATTGCCTGGGATAAATCACATGTCTAGGGCACGTTGAGAGATAATCTGGATATTAGGGTTGTTAGGCTGGTATAGCCAAGGAAGTTAATATCGTGAATATTGATTTATTCAGATTTATAGCAGAGGGAACGCTGCTAGGAGTGTACGGAAGATACACTGGAAATATTACATTGGTATCTTTAGTTAACGACCAATCACGGAAGCAATAGACTGACTGCTTGAGGTTTAGGAGAAATACGTGAAGGAGATAAGTGATCACTGAGATAGCCCAACCACTACTTGGTTGACTAAGACGTACAGTTTGTTGCTGATTTCGTTAATTTCGTTCATACTGCAGGAACGAACGCCCGTAGAGTGCAATTAATACATTGCTTCAAGGGAGAATAAAGTTAGAGAGTTTTGATAAGTTGTCCTCGATTAGGACATTATTGTATCGCATTATCGACCGGTATCATGGCCGAACTACAGAAATATTTGGAACTAGCCCAATCATTTGGCATACCGGAAGCTCAGCGTGCTTCTTGGGTAGACCAGAAACTGAAAGAAGAACGAGAAGAAAAGGCCGCGGAGAGATTACGCCTAGAAAAGGCCGCGGAGATATTACGCCAAGAAAAGGCCGCAGAGATATTACGCCAAGAAAAAGCCGCGGAACGAGACGAGAGAGCCGCGGAACACGCGGAGAAACAGGCTCAAAGAGAGTACGAGCTCGTGTTGAAACAGTTGGAACCGAAGCAAGCCCAAACTACCGGGGCTCCGGAATTTACTTCCAATAATAAAACGAAGCCTAAATTGCCAACCTTTAATAAGGTTGATCGCATTGATTCCTACCTCCACCGCTTCGAACTCAATGCTGTTTGCGCGGGATGGCAGAGTAGTGAGTACACATCATGCCTCATCAATCTTTTGACAGGGAGAGCGTTGGAAGTTTTCCATAGCCTCACTATTGATGACGCTAGGGACTATGACATTCTAAAGACCGCGCTATTAAAGCGTTTCCAACATACGGAAGATGGATTTCATAAGCGTTTCCGCGATTGCAAGCCGGAAGCATCTGAGAATTTTTCCACTTACGTGGACCGCCTCCGCCACCTACTCAGCCGTTGGACTGAGTTGGCCGGTGTGGAAGAGGGAAACTACAAGAAACTATATGATTTAATACTTAAAGACCAAATATGTCCTGCCACACGGACCTGGTGGCGCATTTTAAGGAACAAGCCCCCAAAACTACCGTCGAGATAACATCGATGGCGGAACGGTATGCGGCGGCTCACCCTAATCGATCGTTAGCTAAAGCTAAAGTAAGCGAACCGTGTTACGCCGGCGCTGCTACTAAGTCACCGGTACCGTCGAGACAATCAAGACAGCCCTTTCGACAGTCGCCGCAAGTTCGTCCACGGTCCGAGCCGCCGTTTAGCAGAAGGCAACCGAATCCCCATAAATTTTCTCGGGACTGGGAACCCCGATACACACGTCCTTTCCCTACCGGAGGACCGCGTAACAACTACTATCAAGCGCCCCCATTTCCTTCTTATCGAGGTACACCTCGAAGGGACGATAATCCAGTCTACTGTTATAGATGTGGCGCCGGAGGCCACATTGCGCGACAATGCAGAGTTAGATTAGATGCGGCAAATGCATGCTCTGTAGCATTCACCGAAAACCGCGGTGATAGAACTAGGAATGCCGAAACCGTCAGTAAAGTTATTCCAGTTATGTCCGCCCTCCACGAGCGAGGCGCGCTGACATTGTATGAGGGACGAGTAAACGCCATACGAGCATCCGTATTGCGAGATTCAGGCTGTACGACCGTCGGTGTACGTGAATCGCTGGTCCGTCCTGCACAACTCCTGGATCGCGATGCGACATGCATTACTTTTGGTGGTTCAGTTGAACATTTTCGTTTGGCGGAAATATATGTTGACACACCGTTTATAACTGTTGTTGTCACGGCCTGTGTGCTACCAAATCCGATCGCCGACCTAATCGTTCGGAATATTCCCCACTTAAAAGACGTCTCCGATGGCGAACTCGAGATTTGGGACGATGATAACGACATTGCGTGTGTCACGACAAGACAACAATCGCGTCGCCAGAGTGACGACACATTACGATCGCCTGTCGTCGACTTGGATGTGACCCCCGAGATTTTTCGTAACGAACAGCGCACAGATCCATCACTAAAGCCCCTCTTTGCTAAGATTCATCCGGACTACCCGGATACAACCAGGTTCTGCCTTAAAGACGACCTCCTATATCGCGTTTTTCGGGGAAAGCGCGAAACTATTTTGCAATTGGTCATACCAAGATCATTTCGCCGAGACATCACCCGCCTCGCTCACGACACGCCATTGTCGGGCCACCAGAACCAAGCGAGAACAAAATCGAGAGTACTGTCTCAGTTTTTTTGGCCCGGGGTTTACGGTGACATAAATAGCTATGTGTCGTGTTGCGATACATGCCACAAAAGAACCCCCAAAGGAAAAACTTCGCGGGCACCTATACGAGAGATGCCGGCGGTTTCCACTCCATTTCAGCGAGTTGCCGTCGACATCGTCGGGCCATTACATAAGTCGGATAGAGGCCATCGGTTTATTCTATCAGTAATCGATTATGCCACCCGTTGGCCTGAGGCAATCCCGTTAAAAGAAATATCGGCCGATCACGTCGCCGAGGCATTGGTTACCATATTCACGCGCGTCGGATTCCCGTCCGAATTATTATGCGATAGAGGTCCGCAATTCAATTCCGACCTTTTCAGGAAAGTACTGGAACTCACGGGCATTAGGCAGAAACTTACGTCACCATACCATCCACAGTCCAATGGCTGTTGCGAGCGCTGGAATGCCACCATGAAAGCTATGCTGGCACGCGTTTCAGCCGATAGACCTGGTGACTGGGACCGTCGACTTCCGGCCATCTTGTTCGCATATAGGGAACTCCCAAATGCGACAACGGGTTTTTCTCCGTTTGAACTTTTATACGGTCGAAAACCACGTGGCCCGATGGCCATTTTACGCGATTTATACGCCGGTTCTGATACCGACGTTCCTGATACGCGATCCGCGTATCAGTACATAGTCGATCTCCGACATAGAATAGTTAATGCATGCGACCTGGCTCGACAATTTGCATGCGTACGGGCCAGGTCATTTATAGGATATCGCGATCAGGGTAGTCGGTTAAGAACCCTGTCAGTCGGAGATCGGGCATTGGTGCTGTTACCAGAAACGAACAACAAGCTACTCCTCACTTGGAAAGGCCCCTTTCTAGTTAAAAAGCGACTCTCGAGAGTTAATTATCTCATTACCATCCGTGGTAACGATAAGGTGTACCATATTAATATGCTGAAAAAGTATATTACCGATGATCAAAGTCATCACGATCATTCATGCCATATTGTGGCCCAAGCAAACGCAGCGGTGGTCACTATCGATGAAAACGACCGGGAGCCATTACCTATGACTAGATCGCTCCTATCCTTGCAAGCCACAGAGGACGCGACGTCCGTTAATATCAATCCACAGCTGGATCCAAGTAAGACACAGGACATAATGGATCTTGTTCGGGAGTTTGCGCCAGTATTCACTGATTTGCCGGGTAAAACATCCTTAGTTCAACACGTCATCCGGTTGCACTCGGACGTACCCGTGTTTGTTGAACCCTACCCGCGCCCGCTGCACGCGCACGACACCATACAATCCGAGGTGGAAAAGATGCTCAGCTTAGGAGTCATTGAGCGCTCGACGAGCCCTTACTGCTCGGCGATTGTACTAGTAAAGAAAACAGACGGTTCCGTTAGGTTTTGTATTGATTACAGGAAGCTTAACGCTCTAACCATTTACGATGCTGAACCTATCCCGAATCAGGAAGATCTATTTGCGCGATTGGCCGAGTCGTCCGTGTTTTCGAAAATAGATTTGGCTAAAGGCTACTGGCAAATCCCAATGGAAGAGGCCAGTAAACAGTACACAGCGTTTCAGACCCCTATGGGTCTCATGCAATGGAGGTTCATGCCATTCGGTCTCGTAACAGCACCAGCGACCTTTGCGAGGATGACGAACATCCTACTGCAGTAGACACCATGCGTCCTAAGCTACTTTGACGACATTTGCGCTTTCCATACGAATTGGAAAGGCCATTTAGAGGCACTTCGTCAAGTGCTTAGTAAATTTCGAGATGCCGGGCTTACAGCTAAGCCTAGCAAAGTCTTCCTGGGTTATACGCAGATTAACTTTCTGGGACATACTATCGCCAAAGGCGTCCAAACACCGGACGACAGTAAGATAAGTAAGATTTTAAAACTCCAGGCTCCTCATACTAAGAAGCAGGTTCGTAGCCTGTTAGGCTTCTTAAGCTATTATCGGAAATTCGTTCCCAATTTTTCGGCCCTTACGGCCCCGTTATCCGATCTTACAAGAAAAGACCGACCCAACAAAATTATCTGGACTACGCAGTGCGCCACCGCGCTCGCGACAGTGCAGCAACTGTTCTCCAGTTCGCCGCTGCTTATCCTACCAAATATTAGGCACACCTTCACCGTCCGCACTGACGCGTCGGACCAGGGAATTGGAGCTGTTTTGCTCCAGGAAAGAGATGGCCTATTGCGCCCGTGTATGTATGCTTGCCGGAAATTACTTCCGAGAGAGCAGAGATACGCTATCATAGAGCGAGCATGCCTGGCGATTGTATACGCCGTAGACGCGTTTTCCCGCTACCTACTTATGACGGAATTCGTCATCGAAACAGACCATAAACCGTTGTTATTTGTGAAATCGAACCGAGCCAAGAACGCTCGTTTGACCAGATGGAGTCTGGCCCTTCAGGAATATCGCTTCATTATAAAGGCCATTCCTGGTGGAGACAATGTCCATGCCGACCTATTATCACGGTTACCTTAATCTTGTTGTATTTTAGTCTGTCATATGTACTGGGGTTGGATGGGATTAGCACCTCATTCTGAGACCGAGGGATGGTATCACATATTGTTCACCCATTGTGAACACTTTTCACCTACCCCTGTGCTTTCCTTTGATCCAACAGCTATTTTACTGACGTCGACCCGTATTTTGGCCACACCAGACGTTGTTGCCCAGGGTCGAGGACGATAAGTCATGGCAGACCAGGAGTCCAGATCCACTAATGCCATCGATGCTACTATAGTTATCTTTTCTTGATTATTATTCATTGTATGTATGCATTCCTGATGACATTCGCACAGGATCAACGTTGTACTCTAAAATTTTCGAGTTATGATTGTTAATGTCTACATATTTAGAGGTAACTGAATTTTTTTATTTTTTTTTCATCATCGATAATATATATTAAAAAAAAAAATTCAGCTACGTTGGGCAGGACATGTTGTCAGAATGCCCGACTCCAGACTCCCTAAGCAAATCTTCTTCTCTGAGCTCTCCAATGGAACGAGGAATGTTGGGGCCCCAAAGAGACGTTACAAAGACACTCTCAAGCAATCACTGAAGGCCTTTGCCATTGATGTGAGTGAGTGGGAAAAGCTCTCGCTTGATCGTGCAAATTGGAGGGCGGCCCTTACCAGAGGCAGCAAAGCATGGGAAGCTGACAGAGTCCAGCAGGCTATCAAAAAAAGAGAACGGCGCAAGAAAAGGCCCAGTGGTACTGAACCAACGGAGCACTCTTGTCATTTATGCGGAAGGGTCTGCAGGGCAAAAATAGGACTTATCAGTCACATGAGAAGCCATAAGTCATGAAAGAACAGTCTTTCCATTCTGTCCTCTGTGTCCTTTAGTTCTCTTTATTGTCCATGTGTTGAAATTCTCAACAATTTCTGTTCTTTATTCCTCTGGTGTTGTTAAGGTCATCATCATACCTGATGGACGAACTATTATTTAGAGGTAAGATTTAATCCTCAGAGACATAGATACTTTTGGACGGAGCCTTAAGATTTTCATGAAGTTTTGTCCATCAATGACACCCGTCCTGTAGGTTTTTTTTCAACTTTTGTAGTATTCTTAGTTATTACCTAGTTAAGTTCACCTTTCGAGCAATTTCTCGACTCATGCCTTCCCCTTACGATAATAATTTATATCGTTAAAATTGCAAATTTTAACTGGGGTGGGGGATGTGTCATGATGTCCGAATCATGACAATGACCGCATGGTGAACAACCTGCATATATAATTAAAATCAGGTCAGACTTTGATTATAATCCTAATTTTTTTCCCCCACTATTTCTGCGGGACCACGTCGTCGAATACAGGCTATGCCCAAGCTAGCTTCTGGGTGTAGTCAAGTTTTCTTCGTCTTTGTTAATCATTGATTATGGACCAGTTCATAAGGTGTCGGTCTCCATAAAGATGCTTTTCGGAGAGGGGTGTTGGACTGTATAACAAACGCAAATAGCGAGATAGAATTGAATGCTGAACTGTCTAAATGGACTTGGAGTTGGGCTCGATCTGGAAAGCACAGTAATTCTAGGATTAATATTCGAAGGGTAATCACTGATTATTTGATTATGAGGAAGCCTCGCCCCTTCATCTTCTGTCCGTTACTGTTTCTCGCTATTTAGATCTCTCCTCCTCTCTCTCCCTCTCTATCTCTCTCGCTCTCTCTCTCCGTCTCTCTCTCTCTCACTCGCTCTCTCTCTCTCTCTCTCTCTCTTTTCACACTCGCACACTTAAACAACTCTTTCTCTCTGCCTCTCCTTGTTTCTCACTCAATCTCTCTTTCTTTCATCCGCTCTTTGTGTCTCTTCCCACCTCTCTCTCTCTCTCTCTCTTTATCACTCATGCAATCACTTTCTCTGTCTCTTCCTCACACACACACACACTCTCCTCTCTGTTTCTTTCTCACCGCCTCACTACCCAACAAGGGAGACAATGTCTGTGATTATCATTTACTTTAAAGAGATCTCACGATTATTTCCCTTACTTCTATCTCTTGCCGGCCTCACAGTTAGGGAAATACACTTCAAGCAATTACAATCTCACCTTTTTGTGATGTCCCAGCAACATATAGTATGGATTCATATTTTTGAAGACATTCACTTTCTAACGATATTGCGTGTTTGTGTATGTTCTGAAAGAAGAAAAATCTGGATTCTCAATCATTAAAAGAGATCATGCATCAGCTCTACTGCAGAGTTTGCACTGGCTACCGGTAGAAAAACGAACAATGTATAAGCTGGGGCTACCCTGTGTCACAAATGTATGTACAAAAACGCACCAACTTCTTTAACTAATCTTTTGACTCCCTATGTACCATCAAAGCATCTCAGATCATCTGCAGACACCAGAAAGTTTAAAATTCCTAAGATGTCCCTTAAGACCATGGGTGAAAACTCGTTTTCTTTTCAATGCCCTCAGATTTGGAATTCTCTGCCTCTGTCTTTGAGAGAGACTGAACATTTTTATGACTTTTAAACATCAGCTGAAGAGTCTTCTTTTTTACACTCTGAGTGTCCATCCAATTGTTGTTAGTATACCTGTGTACAGTGTGTGTGATTTATATGATATAAATGTCAAGCCCTTAGTAGAGTCTGGTTGTTAACGGGATGAAGCGCTATATAAATGTTGTGTATTGTCGCGATGTGGGTTAGATGGGGATATTTCGACTGACACTCTTTCGAGGTCCGCTCCCACAATCGACGAACACACAAAAAAAAATACTTGCACTCTAAAAACTAAATAAATCAATTGCTTTGATTTTTAGCAGAACTGTAGGGCAGTTTAATTACAGGAATTAATGTAACAAATATAATTATAAATATAAATATCAATTCAAAGGCAACTGAATCTAACTAATGAAACTACAGCTTTCTATAAAGACTAACGTATTCAATCTAACTACTTGCAGGTCATATGAGTTATATGCCAAATAGAATCCGCGCACGTGGCGACGGATATAACAGTTTAAATTCTATTAATTCAATGAGACATGTTATGATATGGACATTTCCTCTAGACACGCCATGGAGAATGCTTGTACAACCATGCGTTGTCTGGCGGTAGCTCTGAAACTGTCTTCAAAAGTAAGTAGAACGGTTCACTTTCATCATTACACATTAGTATGGACTCTCACCATGAGGCCCTCACTGGGAGTGAGAGCGCTGGATGTAAACGCTGTGGGTTTATATCAAACCAAGTAGCTTAGGCTCTGGAGCTTTAAATCAGGCTCCTCACAATGGACTGCTCAACTGCGTCTCTATGTCTCTCATCTGGCTGAGGACTATCGCCGACCACCTCGTAAATGGATTGTCTACATGTGGCCCAGAACTAAGTTCTGTATGGCCTTAAATACTGGACTGCATCTGCAGCTTACCGTCTAATTCCTGGATTGTGATTGGTGCAACCACTTCTAGCTCAGCTGCCGAACTGAGTTATTTTAAGTAACAGCCCTACGCAACGACCTTGGGTCGACATCAAAGGTCGAATCACTCAATACAATATAATGTAATTTTATAGCAATAAATTCTTAACATGTTCAAAACCCCGAGCTTTTACTCTGGATCACGGTATTTTCTGTACGTCAACAGACGTCTCAATAACATTTAATTCCTACTCACCCCTTCCCTCTCTACTAAACCTAGTTCAAAACACGAGATATAAAAAGTGCTCAGCCATGCACACCTACGCTGTCCGTCTATCCTTCCCCACACCTTCTGTCTATCTATTATAAAAAAAAACTGTTCAAAACAAATTGTTTACGAGACCAAGTTATGCTGGCTCGCACAATAATTACGTTTGTAAAAATTACTCACTGCTCTCTCACAAAAATTTTGTCAGTGGAAACATTTATGAATTAAATCTATTCTTGACATGTATTATTATTGCTTTTTTTTGGGGGGGGGGAGGAGGAGGGGGGGAAAAGGGGTAGAAAGGGCCACAGCCGAGCGTTCATACTTTATTGATGCCCCTATTCTGACCGTTACATATTTCTGTTGATCTCACCCGACCAGTCCAATCCGCTGTGACTGTCTTCACTATGCTAGGATTTGAGATGTGAGTTTTGAGTTGGAGAAAAGACGTTGCCATGACAACAGTCACATTGCGTTAGGAAAAAGCAAGACAAGATACAGAATACAACAGAATGATCAAACAGGAGGAGACGCTAATAGAAACGCCCACTAAACACTCTCGTTAGTAAATAAAAATGTCGTACTGTCTTTGTTGTTCGTCAGTCCAATAACAAAAGAAATACAGAACAATCTCCCATTTCCCAGCCACCAGGAACAATGACAGGAAACATTACTGAAACAATTTCAAGAAGTTTCTAAAGTCTCAAACCACACAACCCCCCCCCCCCCCTCTGCGATCCCACATCTCCACAATTTCTCTTTTATTTTGAATTGTCATCTAATAATTTTACTTTCACAATTTTTTTAAGGGCTCAGGCTGAAATGCTATTTAAAATGTATCCATTCTGCGCATGGCTCAGTGATGGGAGATCAATCAAAACAGTAATTAACTTTTTGTTGCCCAGACGTAATAATTCACGTAGCCAAAATAACAATCTGAATCCTAGGAAATTAATTTAAAATGGACAAATGAATCCAGGAATATTCATCAGGGAAAATCTTTCATTTCAGTTGATAATTCAGAGATGTTCCTATCACAGAACATTTGGCTCGGTGAAGTGTTTCAGATATACCTTGCTAGGCATTAACTGGTTAAATAACAAGCACGTAAGGGAACAGAACTGAAATAATTCAATTTCAATAAATAAATAGATACCTAGAAGGTGGGTATGCACATAATTATGTAAAGGAATTCAGAATGAAGGGCTAGGTAAATAAATAGATAAGTATAATATTATGTAGATAAAAAATTTAATGTATAAAAAGCTGTCTATGGGGCTGTCCCAGAATCGGATCTAGCTGTAGTCTCTTACATCCCAGAATTGTCAACTTCTGAATTCTGAGTTGTTTTTTTTACCCTTTTTGCCATGGTAATTATTGAAACAGTCCATGAATTTGAATTTCTTCATTAATTACAATGAAATGAACAAAAGAAAACCTTATTTCAGTGTATCATAAAACTTCTGTTGATAGTGTACACAATACTCCTAGGGTACATCCAAAGTACACGGTGTACGTTCTCTCGCAGTTTGAAGTCGGTTCTGCTTCAGACAGAAATTTTTCCACAGTTCCTCCCCTTAGATCAGAAATCCCCCCCCCCTCTCCCCCCACGGCTAAAATTCCTCGTAATCGATTTTAAATTCCTCCTACAGCTAAAATTCCCTGTCTTAGATTTGAAATTCCTCCCCTTAGATTTGAAATGCTTCCCACAGCTAAAATTCCCCGTCTTAGATTTGAAATTCCTCTCCTTAGATTTGAAATTCTTCCCACAGATAAAATTCTTCGTCTTAGATTTGAAATTCCTCTCCTTAGATTTGAAATTCCTCCCACAGCTAAAATTCCCCGTCTTAGATTTGAAATTCCTCCCCTTAGATTTGAAATTCCTCCCCCAGCTAAAATTCCCCGTCTTAGATTTGAAATTCCTCTCCTTAGATTTGAAATTCCTTCCACAGCTAAAATTTCCCGTCTTAGATTTGAAATTCCTCTCCTTAGATTTGAAATTCCTCCCACAGCTAAAATTCCCCGTCTTAGATTTGAAATTCCTCCCCTTAGATTTGAAATTCCTCCCACAGCTAAAATTCCCCGTCTTAGATTTGAAATTCCTCTCCTTAGATTTGAAATTCCTCCCGTTAGATTTGAAGTTCCTCCCACAGCTAAAATTCCCCGTCTTAAATTTGAAATTCCTCTCCTTAGATTTGAAATTCCTCCCACAGCTAAAATTTTCTGTCTTAGATTTGAAATTCCTCCAATTAGATTTGAAATTCCTCGCCTTAGATTTGAAATTCCTCCCACAGCTAAAATTCCCCGTCTTAGATTTGAAATTCCTGTCCTTAGATTTGAAATTCCTCCCCTTAGATTTGAAATTCCTCCCACAGCTAAAATTCCCTGTCTTAGATTTGAAATTCCTCCCCTTAGATTTGAAATTCCTCCCTTTAGATTTGAAATTCCTCCCACAACTAAAATTCCTCATCGTAGATTTGAAATTCCTCCCCTTAGATTTGAAATTCCTCCTACAGCTAAAATTCCTCGTCTTAGATTTGAAATTCCTCCTCTTAGATTTGAAATTCTTCCCACAGCTAAAATTCCTCGTCTTCGATTTGAAATTCCTCACCTTAGATTTGAAATTCCTCCCACAGCTAAAATTCCCCGTCTTAGATTTGAAATTCCTCTCCTTAGATTTGAAATTCCTCCCACAGCTAAAATTCCCCTTCTTAGATTTGAAATTCCTCTCCTTAGATTTGAAATTCCTCCCACAGCTAAAATTCCTCGTCTTAGATTTGAAATTCCTCTCCTTAGATTTGAAATTCCTCCCAGAGCTAAAATTCCCCGTCTTAGATTTGAAATTCCTCTCCTTAGATTTGAAATTCCTCCCACAGCTAAAATTCCTCGTCTTAGATTTGAAATTCCTCTCCTTAGATTTGAAATTCCTCCCACGGCTAAAATTCCTCGTCTTAGATTTGAAATTCCTCTCCTCAGATTTGAAATTCCTCCCACAGCTAAAATTCTCCGTCTTAGATTTGACATCCACCCTACCCCCCTCCCGCCACCTGCTGAAATTCTTCGACTTAGATTTGAAATTCTCTCCCCACCCCCACGCCCTCCTCCACCTCCACCCTCTAAAATTCTTCGTCCCAGATTTGAAATTGCTCCCCTGGGGTGCCAAGTACCTCTTCTCGCAGATTCACAAGTCTACAATGAAGTCTTCCCCATCCCGACAATGACATAATGAAGTAGGCCGAGCGGAAAAAAACTTTAGTCCGCTTATTCAGCCGGTGTTATAGCTTTCGTGACCACTCCAAGCCATAGAGCTTCTTTTGATTGAATGTGTCACGAGTGGAGTGAGCGAGGGTCAATAAGTGCGGGGAAGGGACTTGAAGCGTGCATGTTGTGAGTGAAGTTGAGGCGTAGTAGAGGCAAAATCTGAATAGTCAGATCACTGCAAGTTAAGAAGTCCAAGGGGACAGACGTGAGAGAGCAGTCGGGAGATTGTGTGTTTTCCAGTGATGACTGGTAGGTTGAACTATGATTGATAATTATGATGATTGATGTACTATGTTCTCCTATGACCATGATGTAAATAAGTTATATGTGAGGACTGTGAAAGTCATTGATTACTGTGTATAGAGATGTGCGCAATGAGCGATGGGTGTAAGTTAGGAGCAGGGATTCGTAGCCAGTCTGAGTACTGTGTAATACGGTGGAGGTGTGTTACCGTAAGAGGTGTGGTGAGTGAAAGATGGACTATTGTGTGTAAGCTTGATGGTTCGTAATGAGTGGTGAAGTGGATAGTAATTGTATGGTGTTATACAGATGTAATGTTATTCTTATAGGTGCCGGGGTCGGGCAGAGAAGCCACCCGCGGTGAGCGGACTTGTGCCGGGGTTGGGCCGAAGGCTACCCACAGGCCTGCCCGAGTGAAGCTGTCGCGCAGGACAGCGGGAGCACATGAGTCGTGGCAGTCTGGCCACAGACAGGGACGTTGTTATTGAAATGTTAATGTGCTATTAAGATGTTACTGTGCTATTGAGATACTAATGTGCTATTGAAATATTAATGTGCTATTAAGACATCGAGGGGAGATTGAGATACGGAGATTAGGTTAAGCAGGAGCCAATAAGAGAGGCCAGCAAGTAGTATATATATGGATGTGAGGCTGAGGCCAGAGCATAGTTATGAAGTAACTATCGGGTTGTGGACCTGGAGATAGAATGAATGTTGGGAATACTGACCATTGAATTTTATTCCAATTGAGTAATGTAATATATGTAATTGCACAGATATCTTATCTTATTATATAATAAATGTGTGAGTCTGTTTGGTTGTTCTGTTAAGTGTTATACTTGTTCGTTCGTGATTGTTGTCCTGTCATAATTATTACATCTCCCAGTCTGGGATTTGTGTCAGAATGCCATTATTTGGTTTTCATTGACAACAACAATGTTCTCCTTTGATCAACATTGATGTTAACGAGAATGTCAAGGAGAACCCGCCGGGCAAAAAAGTCATAAGATTTTGAGTTAGGCGTAACCGGACACGGAATTTGTCTGTAACTTTCCGGGATTCTTTTATACATTTTTTTTTATGTTCAGTGTTCTTGTCCCCAGTATCCGCTCCGCTCCCTTTGCATTATTACGAAAAATGACGTATGAAAAACTAGAATACTCTTGGTCTTTATAGCGGCAAGGAGCGTAGCGGAACGGATACTGTGGTAAAGTATATAGATGCAAAGAGTTTTTACTATTTCATACGTCATTTCCCGTAAAAAAAGCGGAGAGGAGCGAATGCTACCGAACAAAACTACAAACCGTAGCCAGAGATACGCGACACAATAAGATGAGACAGTCCTTTCTTGGCGCTTCTAAAAAAATCGTGCATACAATACAATCCAATACAAAATAGCAGTTTTGTGCTACAAGTGCATAAACAAAAACTGCACCACTTTACCTTTCCTCCCCGACAGAGCCATACTCACCACCTCGTTCTTTAAGATCAAGTGATCAGGGCCTTCTTAAGATTGTTACCTGCAACCCAAAGAAACTAGGAGTCAGAGCACTTACACTCTGTGCCTTGCGCATCTGGAACTCACTGCCACAATCATTGCGAGAAGCATCTACCGAGTCAAAATTCAAACTGGTCTAAAACCCCACTTTAAAAAAAAAACACTTTCAGTTGTGAAGTCCCGACATTCCCAATCCATTTATTTTCTCGTTTCATTTTAATTTTGCTGTTTTATTGTTTAATTTCTGCCTTATAGTGTGCTATGTGTTTGTGTGTGTCTATGTATACAATGTATGTCTAGCCGAGAGAGAGGATACGAGAGAGGAGAGAGAGAAAGAGAGAGAGAGAGTGAGAGAGAGGGTGAGTTGCAGATGGAGTGAACACGACTTTCTGTAAAGCGCCTAGAGCAAATAGTTTGGATTGGGCGCTATATTTGCTGGCTGATCGGGGATGGGGTACATGACATGGTGCATTGTATAAAAAGAATGCTTGCTATAATAAAAAACAAATGGAGCGTATTTGTTACAGTCCTACTCTGACAAAAAGCCAGAGTTCCCTACAGCGACTGAAGTTATGGTTAAAAAATAAGTGACTTCAGTCAAGGCCTTCGGCGGCAGGTGATCAGTGAACGAAATTCAATGTTTTCCTTACACTGGTTTGTAAAATACGGCATTGTTCATGACTTCTCCGCCGTCGTCTAGAAATCTGTGCACACTAAAAGCGACAACTGATTCATCTTATTGTATCTCGTATCTTTGTCTGTACTATATCCGTTACTCAGTGTTGTCAAGCTATCAAATTTTATCCCTAAAACATGAGGTAACTGGTTCGAACTTCCCCAGCCGGAAATCCAACCCTTAGGATTTGAGTCATTTGCTCAAGGGATGACGTCGTTTCTACGTAGATTCGCTGGTTACGACATCGTGTCCCCGTCTTTTGATGTACGAAACCTGCCCACGGTAATCCTACCAATCCTACGGAAATCCTATACAAATCTACGTTGGGTTAAGGTAAGGATGGTGGCTAGGTTTTGTTTGGTTAGCTATATTAATGCGATGAAATACTCAATATTAACCGACAGAAAAGCTTAAAATTTAAGATAATGCACATTGTTTTCTCAGAAACTGAGATGGCAAGGAATGAACCAACAACGTAATCATACCAGATAACCATTCTACTGACTTTTAATTAAAAACATAAAATTACTATTCTACTAATACTGACTCCTAATTAAAATGTGTACATCCACCATTCTACTGAATCCTAAGTAAAAATGTGTACATCACTATTCCACTGAATCCTAATTAAAAATGTGTACATCACTACCCTACTGAATCCTCATAAAAAATTTGTACATCACTATTCTACTGAATCCTGAATAAAAATATGTACATCACTATTCTATTGAATCCTCATTAAAAATGTGTACATCACTATTCTACTGAATCCTAATTAAAAATGTGTACATCACGATTCTACTGAATCCTAATTAAAAATGTGTACATCTCTATTCTACTAAATCCTTATAAAAATGTGTACACCACTATTCTACTGACACCTAATTAAAAATGTGTACACCATTATTCTACTGATGCCTAATTAAAAATGTGTACATCACTATTCTACTGAATCTTAATTAAAAATGTGTACATCACTATTCTACTGAATCCTAATAAAAAAATGTGTACACCACGATTCTACTGAATCCTAATTAAAAATGTGTACATCTCTATTCTACTGAATCCTAATAAAAGTGTGTACACCACTATTCTACTGACCCCTATTTAAAAATGTGTACACCACTATTCTACTGATGCCTAATTAAAAATATGTACATCACTATTTACTGACCCCTAATTAGAAAATGTGTAGATCACTATTTTACTGATCCCTAATTAAAAAAAAATAAAAAAAAATGTTATGGTCAGGCCAGAGTTTTCTGCTATTGTATGACAGTACACAATACAGCCTGCTACTGTCACCCCCACTGTCTTGTGGGTCATCTCGGGAGAGAGGAAGACTAGGGGAAGGTAACCCTGAATACAAATACCACACTGCCTTGTGTGTTGCTATGATAGCAAAGGCTATGGGAGTAAACCCAGACAGAAAATCAGGAGTGGAGACCCGAAGGTGGTTGTCAGGGAGAACTGCATCAAACTGGCTTCCAGCATCTCCTGCAGCCGGACTAGTTCCAAATGTATTGACCTGGTCTCTCCCTTGGGTTTAACTAGAATGGCAGAGAGAGGGGTGGTGCCTCTGGGCAAAGCACCATCTCTTAAAAATAGCCCAGGCAAGGCAGCAAAACGAGGAGGCGTTTGCTCGGGCTTGGCAAGCGTCTGTCTCTCCTCTATAAGCCCACCCATTTCCGATTTGGAGAGGACACTCCAGCCATCCGTTACGGATGGGCACAACACGGGAGGTGGCAGTTACCGGTGATAAGCTCAATCCATTTGGCGTACGGATGAGCGCCAGGGGTCCCCTCTGTCGGTGGGAGCGGCTTTTCAGCTGCATTGATCAACTACCGCCCGCCGTAACCTGGGCAGCCCCCAGGCAGTTGGGTGTTGTTCCGCCACGTCAGCCTGCTTCATAAGGTGGTTGGAGCTAGACCAAAAGTCAAAAAGCTGACGTAAAGTGTGCACCTGGCAAAAACAGAAAAATACTAAAACTTGGTACCTGGAACGTCAGAACAATGCGCCCAGGCTTGCAACAGCAAGATCTCACTGATATTGACTCCATCAGGAAATCCCAAATTATTGATCGAGAACTTCAGCTACTAAACATCGACATCGCTGCCCTTCAAGAAACTCGACTTCCCGACTCCGGGTCAGTCAAAGAAGAAAACTACACCTTCTTCTGGCAGGGCCTTAGCAGCGAACAGCCGAGAATCCACGGCGTGGGCTTCGCCGTAAAAAACTCCCTTATCAATTCGATCGCAACTCCAATTGGAGTGTCAGAACGCATCATGACACTCAGACTGAACACCCGGTCTGGTTTTACCAACATTATCTGTGTCTATGCCCCAACACTTACCTCCTCTGACGAAACCAAAGACATTTTCTACGAGGCATTGCAGAGGACTCTCCACAACATCCCTCTCACCGAAGGCCTGCTAATTCTGGGTGACTTTAACGCTCGAGTGGGAGCAGATCACTCCGCATGGCCAAAGTGCATTGGGCACTTCGGCATTGGCAACATCAACGAAAACGGGCAGCGCCTTCTGGAGCTATGCTCCGTAAACTCATTATGTGTTACAAACACGTACTTTGACCTTAAGAGATGCCAAAGAACATCATGGCGCCATCCCAGGTCTGGCCATTGGCATCAATTAGATCTTATTCTCTCAAGGAGGAAGAGTTTGGGCTGTATAAAAATAACACGTTCCCTCCACAGTGCTGACTGTGACACCGACCATGCACTGGTAGTCAGCAAAATCAAAATTTCGGCCAAGAAAATATACAGATCAAAAGCCCCTTCAATCCCTAAGATCAATGTAACAGCAATCAGAGATGAATCAAATAGAAAGTCATTTGAAAAGTTATTTGCTGAAAGCATGGATAATGTCAGCCAATGTGACTCGGTAGATGAAACATGGAACACTCTCAGTTCAAAAATTCATGACTGTGCCATCAAGTCTTTTGGACAGCATAAAGTTTCAAACAACGACTGGGTAGCCCAGAACAGCAAAATTCTCCTACCTCTCATTGAGCAAAAGAAATCTGCTTTCAATGAGTATAACAAAAATTGCAATCAGAGTACAAAAACTTGTTTGAAAAATGCAAAAGCTAAACTTCAGCTGGAGGTAAGACGTTGCGCCAACAAATACTGGACAGACTTGTGTAACAGCATACAAGAGGCAAATGAAAAGGGAGATATGAAAACCGCCTTTAGTCAGATGAAAGTAGCTCTTGGGCCAATCATCACCAAAAGCGCCCCACTTAAGTCTGTAAATGGTGAACCCATCACAGATAAAAATGAACAACTGAATAGGTGGGTAGAGCATTACTCTCTGTTGTATTCAACTGAGAAAAATATTCCACCAGATTTTGAGGAACACCTCCAAAAACTGCCAATAATGGCCGAACTTGACGCTGAACCTTCCTTAGTCGAGCTTTCCAATGCAATCGACCACCTGTCTGCTGGAAAAGCCACAGGAAGTGACAACATTCCTGCAGAGGTATTCAAAGACCTAAAAGGCCCACTATTACCACACCTGTATAATCTGTTACTGCAGTGTTGGAAAGAAGGCGTGATACCACATGATATGAGAGACGCCAAAATTGTCACACTTTACAAGTACAAAGGAGACAAAGGCGACTGCAACAACTATCGAGGCATATCCCTCCTCAGCATTACTGGAAAGGCTTTTGCTCGCGTCTTCCTCTGCCGCCTTCAACAACTGGCGGAAAAAGTCTTACCAGAAACACAATGTGGTTTTCGAAGCAAACGATCAACTATTGACATGATATTTGCACTTCGGCAAATCCAAGAAAAATGTAAAGAACAAAACAGGCCGCTTATAACATGCTTTGTGGACCTAACAAAGGCTTTCGACACCGTAAGCCGATCTGGCCTGTATGCAGTCCTTAAATCCATAGGCTGTCCACCAACATTGCTAAAACTTATTGCATCCTTCCACACTGACATGAGGGCATGTGTCAACTTTGAGGGCTGCACATCCAATTCATTTGCTGTAAACAGCGGTGTGAAGCAGGGATGTGTTCTTGCTCCTACCTTATTTGGTATATATTTTGCAGCCCTACTCAAGAATGCCTTTGGTCAATGTTCAGGTGGAGTACTTATTAACACCAGAGTGGACGGCTCCATTTTTAATGTTGCCAGACTAAAAGCAAAATCTCGTACAGAGCATATTATGTTACAAGAGCTCCTCTTCGCAGATGATGCTGCAATCGTGGCCCACGATGAAACCACGCTCCAGGCTCTCATCAATAGCCTTGCCAAAGCCTGTGACAAATTCATGCTAAAGATCAGTGTCTCAAAAACTGTAGTTTTGACACAAGGCTTGAGAAACCCCAACCCAATCATGCTGAATGGCTCTCCTCTGGAGCAAGTGGGAAAATTCTGCTACCTAGGCTCAACCATCAGTGGTAGCACAGACATAACAACTGAAATAAATGCCAGAATAGGAAAGGCGGCCACAGCTTTTGGCAAACTCTCAAAAAGGGTGTGGAACAATAGCAAGCTGACCATCAAAACAAAGGTACTCGTGTACCAAACTTGCGTCCTAAGCACCCTGCTGTATGGCTCAGAGACATGGACCACCTACTCCAAACATGAAAGATCCCTCAACTCCTTCCACCTGCGCTGCCTACGCAAAATTCTCAAGATCAAGTGGCAAGACAGGATCTCAAATATCGAAGTTCTGAGCCGAGCCAACATTCCATCAACTCAGGCTCTCCTAGGCAAAAAAAGACTGCGGTGGCTTGGACATCTCCACCGTATGGAAAATGATCGCATCCCCAGACAAATTCTCTACGGGGAACTTGCTACTGGCAACCGACCCAGAGGTAGGCCACATCTGCGATTCAAAGACACTTGCAAGGTCACGATGAAAGCATTCAACATCGACCCCAATGAATGGGAGAACCTTGCAAATGATCGAAGCAGATGGAGACAAAAATTGCGCAGTGGCACGCTCGCAATAGACTTCAAGGCAAAACAAACATACCTGACAAAACGACAGAGGCGGAATGAAAACACTCGCCAAAGTGAACCCAAAAGACTGACCTGCAATCACTGCCATCGCACTCTCGGGTCAAACATTGGTATAATTAAAAAATGTACGCATCACTATTCTACTGGCCCCTAATTAAAAAAAGTATAATCCAGTAAACCACTGACTTTAATTAAAAACGTATAAATCAAGCTCTTCTGAACCTTAATTAAAAACGTATAAATCACCAGTTATCTTAATTAAAAACACGACAATTTACCCTTCCACTGACCCTTGATTAAAATCACATCAGTCACCCCAGAGATAAGGCTCCTTTTCTCTTCTTGAAAAAAAAAAAGACAAAAAAAAAAAAAAGTCCAGCCCAATCAAATGCTTTATCAGCCATTCCTGTCCACACAACAAAGAAACTAATTTCGCCCCAACTCACGCTGGTAAACAGCTGATAACAAACACCCGGGCTTAAAGTAGAGGAATTGCTGATGGGATAGGGCAGAGCGAGGGGTAACAGAGTTACCATCGAGTTACCATAGAAACTGACCCAGTTCCCGAAATTCATCACACCCCGAGATCTATGACAACGAGATAACCCGGTCAATAAAAAGAACTACCATCCATGGCTTAGACAAAGAAATAATTCCCCCAATGCGCTGATCTCTTCAGAGTCCCAAACGTCTGCAATGACTGCCCCCTACAAGCAGATAATGATGTTCTTGACCGAAATACCCTCACAGTTGTGTGTCAATGGTCGGCAAAGCCAATTTACCACTGAAAAGTAACGCCATATCTGGAACAGGCATGGACAATATGTCCATCTAGTAGTAAGGGCCAGGCCTGAAAAGTGTGAGAATACAGAAGATAGCATTCTCTCATCTCCTAATGGAGCCGTTCTATAAATGTCATGTTGTTTATTCGGATTTTGATTTTTAAAGAGAAATGTGTTGTTTGATTTGGTATGGAGCACAATTATGTTTAGTATTTATTTATCTATTTATTTATTTAGTATTTTTTTAAATAGCTGAATGACCGGCGCCTACACCAATTTTCAATCAACTTGGGAGGCCGGTCAAATTTGTTTGACTGGCCGCGGGCCGTGGGTTGCCAATGGCTGAATTTGCGACCTGAGTTCTTGTTTGTTCCATCTTCGTTTCTGAGAAAAAACAACAACACTGGAGATCTTTTAGTATGGAGAAGAGATATAACAAATGCACACTTTGACACTTGTTTAAAATGTGCTCTGACACTTATCAAGCTGTTTCACAGTTCTGATTTATTCTAACTCCTTATCATAATAACTAACGCCGCCTTGCGCAAACGTTTCACGTCAAATTTCTCAGTTGTGCAAAAAGTGGAGTTGGAACCAACCAAAACTAAGGTCGCGAATTCTAGAATCTTTTGTACTACTTTGTCCCTCACCACCCCCCCCCCTTCCACAGTCGGTTCTGTTATCAAATTATCACCCTCGCCACCACCGAGTCCACCCCTCTAATACAATCTCGTGATAAGAAGAGAACTTTTGTGTATGTGTGTGATTGATGCCTCTAAATTTGTTTCCATAATTTGTTTGATCTAGTCAATGGAAATGGTAATAACTTTGTTATCACTAGTTGGCCCGCTGGCGTGATTTTTTTTTCCGTACGAGCCTTAGCAATTTCAGGAGCGGAGCAGCAACACACCCCCAAACACAGGATAGCCCCAACACATCCCAGGGATTTTCGGTGGCGTTCAGAGTCACATCAGGCACAGTCCAGAGATTGCAGCACCCATGGCAGTGTTAGATGGGACGAGAAATCTCTTAGCCGATGACCTGTGTTTGGGTGTCTGTTGCTGCCCCGCTCCTGAATTTGCTAAAGCTCGTACGGAAAAAAATCACGTGGCCCGCTGACTCGGGGAATACACAGGTGTGATTTTTGGAAGTGTGTTCCCGTACAAAATGTTGTATGGATATGGACAGTGCATATCCGTACAACATGTTTACCAAAAAGCGCGACTGGTGAAGGTTTGCTGAAACAAAACTTGGTATGGTGTTCACGAATTTAAAGTGACAACACATGGAATAGTCAGATGCGGTACTTATCTTTGTCGAGATAACAACAAATAACAACTGATAACAACAAATAACAACTGATAACAACAAATAACAACTGATAACACAAAAATACTTTGATTCCAGCCTCAAAAATCAATACTCATGTGGTCAACCAGGCCCCTACTTTACGTGCACAACTCCAAGCAACTACCGGAAGTAGAATGTATTCTTTAGCGATGACCGGAGTTGCGTCCCTTTTTTGTGTACCTTCAAATCGAAAGTAACAATTTCTTGGAAAAAACGGAAACGGAAAGCCATTAAGTTTCCCCGCGCGTAATTCTCCCAGCGGTCCGGCTGATTTCTTTATCTTTGACAAGATGCAGAGGAAGGCCATTAAGTTTCCCTGCACATTTTGTGCAGAAGATTGTCCTGCAACTCAGAGCAGCATTGAATGCTCTGTGTGCAATGGATGGATACACAGGTAAGAAAAAGATTTTGATATGTTATTATCTTGATGATGATGATGATGTTGATGGCAGGTGGTGTTAATTCCGCCAATTTCAATCAGATATAAACATTATTATTATAATCAGGAAAATGTAGCGCATAATCAGTACATAATATAAACAGAAAGAAATAATGCAAGCTAACAAATAACACTTATCTGTGACCACAATGGTGGGGGCAGTGATGGTGATGGTGAGTGATTATGAAGGGGTGGGGGGGGGGGGTGCAATCCACACTCACAAAAAAAAAATACTGATGCTGATGATAATAATAATAAAATGTTTGTTATGGTGATGTTCATGCTGATGCCGATGCGTACGACATATTAAGGTAAAATTCTTTTGACAGGCGCCGTGTTCCCATGGATTATGAGCTGCTGACAAAATGGAGCAACCCTGACCTGCCGTTCACCTGTCGGGCATGCTGTTTTGACGGTGATGTCTACTCATGTTCAAGAGCACTTCAGCGGTATGTTCATTTTGAAATTCTTACGCCGCGAACACAGCACAAGCGTATTTTCGTAAAGGCGCTGCGCGGCGCAGTCTAAAGAATAAATTGTAAAATATCTTTAATTATTGAAGAATATATCGAATTCTGCTCGGTTCTTGTCTTAATTTTTGGTCCCTGAATTCAAAAATGCCATCAGATTTTGAGTGCGGTCAATCCCCTTGAAGATAATGGCCATGAAATGATAGGTCCAGTTATGGCCAGTGACATCAGATCACGAGGTGTGTTGACAATCATTGACACTTTGGAGAGGTCATGAGAGACGGTACAATATGCGTGAGTACGCTTCGGAAGGAATTACAACTTCATTCCTACGATAAAAGCGTGGCCTACGTATGATTTTGTATGTTTTGGAATGTGTTCTACGTGTGTATCAAGTGTTTCTACCTGTGTATCGAGTGACAAATAATACAATTCATGCTTTCGACGGCACGGCGCCGTGGCGAAAATACGCTTTTGCCATGTTCACGGCCTTAGTTTCACATTCATTGTAACACAACAGCGCAATCTCTACATAATTTCAAAAATGTGCCTGTCTGTCTGTCTGTTTAATGTTGATACAAATCCACAGTTTTAGTCTGATCTACACCAAATTTGACATGCAGATAGGTCAGGGTCTGGTCATTGCGAGGTTGAATAAAATTCTGGGATGCTGTAGGCGGACACCCAGCCACTGATTTACATTTTGTGATAACAACTGATAACATTAATTTATTCTTTCTTTCAATACTGTTTCTAATCATTGCCTTCATCATAATAAATCAAATGACAGACCGATGGACACAGATGTTTATATCCTTGAACTTAAGTTTGAATGTCAGTGGGAGTTAATGTTTTCAACGTTTTTTGCAGACTTGGTAATGCATCCTTCTCGTCAACGCAGGCTCAGGCTGAGTTGCTGCTGCTACGAACATATGACATCTGCCTACCAGAAGCTCAGGAAGGTGCAGCAACAGCAACAGCAGCAGGTGTGGACAAAACCGCAACTCAGATACTCAAGAGGTACCACCCAATAATTCTTGAGACACACACCCCTGTCAACGTCACTGGTGATGGAAACTGTCTGTTTCGGGCCGTGTCAATGGGTCTCTTCGGGACGGAAAAGTATTACTTGTTGATACGATTGCTCACAACCATTGAGATGATTGCGAATGAAAACCACTATAACTATGAACATGGAGCGTTTGTTGATCACTTTCATGAGCCAAGGCTGATTTTTTATAAATATGACAAGATCCTGGAAGACGTATCAAAGGACAGCAGCTGTCAAGAACAGATTTAATTCATAAATGTTTCCACTGACTAAATTTTTGTGAGAGAGCAGTGAGTAATTTTTACAAACGTAATTATTGTGCGAGCCAGCATAACTTGGTCTCGTAAACAATTTGTTTTGAACAGTTTTTTTTTATAATAGACAGACAGAAGGTGTGAGGAAGGATAGACGGACAGCGTAGGTGTGCATGGCTGAGCACTTTTTATATCTCGTGTTTTGAACTAGGTTTAGTAGAGAGGGAAGGGGTGAGTAGGAATTAAATGTTATTGAGACTTCTGTTGACGTACAGAAAATACCGTGATCCAGAGTAAAAGCTCGGGGTTTTGAACATGTTAAGAATTTATTGCTATAAAATTACATTTTATTGTCTTGGGTGATTCGACCTTTGATGTCGACCCAAGGTCGTTGCGTAGGGCTGTTACTTAAAATAACTCAGTTCGGCAGCTGAGCTAGAAGTGGTTGCACCAATCACAATCCAGGAATTAGACGGTAAGCTGCAGATGCAGACCAGTATTTAATGCCATACAGAACTTAGTTCTGGGCCACAGGCATTGGCATTCCTATCGGCATCATCGCATTCCTGAACCTATATAAGTCGCCCCCGTCGTGCGTTGGCGGGGCACATCACATGGAAACATCATCATCAACGCAACAAATCGAGCCTGAGCAAAACAACGTTGGACCAAGAAAATACTCAAATCAAAGAAGGGAAACGAATAGAAGGAACTGAGCAGAAACCAAAAGATTTTAAAGAAAAGGTAGGCGCCACCCCTGTTTCTATAGTGTGTTGTTGTCGTCCAGTTTCACTAGACTGTGTAGAATAGGTCTACTCTCTTTCTTAACCCCCTCGCCCCATATCTGTCCATAACTCTCAGGTATTTATTGACGCTCTAATTCTAACATAACACTAAACGGCCTGACTCCCCTGTCTAAAACGTTCATTAGAAAGTAGAATAGGCTCCCTATCCACCTTTAATGAATAAAGCATTCTTTCCTTTTTTTTTTAAATAACTAAAATTCCAAGATGGCGGGTAGTTAAACTACTCACCAAAGTAAACAAAACAACACAGAACACACCTGAGCACCGCCGATAACAGGCGCGCGCCTCAGGTGGAGAAAACTAACAACATTTTAAAACTTTAACCAACTGACAAAGACAGATAGAGACACGGACAGATTAAAACTCACGACAAGACGGATAACCTTAGGACAAGACTAACTAACCAACAGACCCTGCCCTCCCCCAAACGCTGTGTCAGTTCCTTCCCTCACCCTTCTCCGCTCCCACACTGCTCAGTAAACAAAATCGAATTGTTTTTTATCAAATTTTTAGTCTAGCAACTTTTCTATACTACTACGTCTTTCAGGACTTTCGTCCCCTATTTATTTCTCACCCTGTGATCATTATGGGTTTTTAGGACTTTTGTCCTTTCACGTTGTATATACTAAGCTATTCCTTTCAAATAAATCTTCCTCTATGGAATACATCTTAACTTTGAGAAATGAAGCCCAGGAAAATCCTGTGGTTATATATAAGCTGGAGGAGAGACAGGTGAGGGAGATGCTGGGGCGTTACATACATACAGGGGACGTAAAAGAAATCAGAAAAAACCCCAAGCTTAAGCAAGTAACAATGAAAATAATAAGCAAACATGATAAAACTAAACAATTTATACAATCATCCACACAAACCATCCCAGGACCAAACAATACAAACATAAGCATAAACACTCGGCCTATTAACCAGAAAATAATCATCAAAGACTCAAAAATTACAAGACAAGAAATAGGGAAACAAACAAACATAGTAAAATTAATAAAATTAGGCCGAGAATCAAACACTTCACTTTTAATATACAGGGGGGAAAAAGATATTATTTTGAGAGACAGGGAGGGAAGAAAGATACACACAGAGACATACACACCAACTCAAGACAAATGTCAACACTGCAACAAGTTAGGACACACCACACACAATTGCAAAACAAACGAAACCGCCCCAGCTCATCACGTGAACTCTCTGAGCACCCTTGGTAAGGGTAAACAACCAACGTGTGATACGAGGCCGGGGAGGGGGGACAACCTGAATAATGCCTGGAAGAAGGGCAATAACTCAGGAAATAAGAACGAAAGTAGAAGGGGGTCGCTTCTCCCCACCCCAACAACCCCAACAAGGCAAACAACAACGAAAACAACACCACAACAAACACAGCAACAAGAAACATTAGAAACCAAAATCACACGCATTGTCAAACAAGAACTTGACAAACACATACAAAACCTTAAAACCATATTCATGCCACACACACAACAAAATACATTAGATGCAAACACGAGGATGAGCAACCTAGAGGAACAAACAAAAGACAATATCGAAGATCTAAAGAGGCTCATCCTCGCAATTAACAGTAAGCTAGACAAATACATCACACAGACAGAAACACCAGAACCGGAAGGGGAGGCGACCCCCTACAGAAACAAATTAAGATCCCGCCAACAGGATGGCAGGCCCAGGGATTAGAATTGCCCACTGGAACGCCCAAGGCATCCGGAGTAAACAAGAAGAAACGAGGCTCTTCCTGCAGGAGAACAACATAAACATTTTACTCCTGCAGGAATCCAAACTTAATAAAAACAGTAACTTCCGGATGCCGGGCTTCCAGATCATTCGAGGAGACAGTCCCCACTATAAGGGTGGGGGCGGTCTCCTCACACTGATCCAGGGCGGGGTCAACTACACAATACACAAACAAAACATAAACATAAACATGGAGACACAGACTATCAAGATACATTTAGACAACGACAAAACACTGTACCTAACAAACATATATATAAGACATTCACAAGACATCACTCTAGATGACTTAAAGGACCTAGACAACGAGGTGGGAACTAACCATATAATAGGGGGGGATTTCAATTCACACAATAGACTGTGGGGAGGGAATAGAGAAGACAGGGGAGGACGGACGATAGAAAGGTTTATATTAGAGACAGACAAAATAGTACTTAATGACGGCAGCAACACTAGAGTAGCAACACAAGCCGATACAGAAGACAGCGCAATAGACATTACAATAGCACAACAAGGCATCAACATTCCCATCACGCAATGGGAAAGACACACAGACACGCTGGGCTCCGACCACCATCCATTGATAACAACAATAGGTACACACACTCATAACGGTACACACATATCAACAAAACAACTGAACATGAAGAAAATAAACTGGGACGCATTTAGACAGCACACAGAAGTCATAACAACAGAACAAGTAGAGCACACAGACATAAACAAGTATGCAGCAAACATAGAGCAGGCATTAGTCAGGGCAGTGGTAGAAGCAGGTGGGGGGAACAGCAACAGAGGGAGGGAAATAAAAACCGGGGGGAAACGGGAGGTTCCATGGTGGGGAGATAGATGTAAGCAGGCTAGAAGGGAGAGAATAGAGGCTTTTAAAACATACACAAGGGACAGAACCCAACAAAACTTAGATAGATATAAGAAAGCAAAGAATAAGGCAACAGCAATATTTCGGCTGGAAAAAAGTGAACATTGGCAAAACGTTTGCAAAAACCTAGATATAGAAAGTAAATGCAAGAAAGTCTGGGGAACAATTCGATGTTTGGAGGGAGGGAAGAAAAAGACAATAGAGGTAGGGCCTTTAAAGGGAAACAACACAGACACAATAGAATGCACCACAGACAAACAAAAGGCAGACAGACTAGCACAACATTATCAAAACATCAGCAGTAGGACACCACAACAACCTGCCAGAACAGACCACCCAAAAAACAGAACACCAAATATTTACAACAGTGATCTCACCCTTAAGGAATTAAACAAAGCCCTTGATAGGAAAAAGGTAGGGACAGCTCCAGGCCGGGATGAGATCACATACGAAATTCTTAGAAACTCGTCTCTAAGTTTTCAATCAGTCTTACTTAAATTTTACAACACCATTTGGAAGATAGGCCAGATACCACAAACATACAAGCACGCCCACGTGATCCCCATACATAAACAAAACAAAGATAGAAGTGACCCCGCCTCATATAGGCCAATTTCTCTAACCTCACACGTGGGCAAAACACTGGAAACAATAATAAAAAACAGACTTGACATATACCTAGAAAACAATAACATCATCACACCCACACAGTCAGGATTCACGAAACACAGACAAACAATAGACAACGTCGCCGCGCTGGAGCACCACATCAAGACAGCCAAAACATTCACTTGGGCTTACCATGTCGGGGCCGTCCTCCTTGATATGAGGGCGGCCTTCGACACGGTCTGGAGAGAAAGTATTATAGACTCAATAGATAGAATAGGGATAAGGGGAAACATGTACAACTACATACTCGCATACCTAACAGACAGAACTTTCCAAGTTAGAGTAGGTCAAGAACACTCACAATCATGCACACTCACAAACGGGACGCCGCAAGGAGGAATCCTCTCGCCCGTCCTGTTTAACATAGTAGTTAACAACATCAACAAAGTTAGGCTACATACAGAAACAAACATTCTCCAGTACGCCGACGACATAGCCATCTACAGACGCGGTCGGGTCCCAGCAAAACCAACAGAAACAACGAAGCCCCTCACTCTCCCACACACACTTCAAGAAGAAACACAACACATAGTAGACACACTCAAAACTTCAGGACTTAACATCAATCCAAACAAAACACAACTGATATATTTCAACACAAACAAAACACAAGACATCACATTAGAAAACCATACTGTTAAAGCCCAAACATCAGTGACGCTGTTGGGAGTGACGCTGGACAAAACACTTACATACAAGCAACACATACAACACAGAATCACAAGCGCACATAAAGCACTCAACATACTTAGATTTGTAGGACACAGACAATACTCAGCACCCTACAAGACAAGGCTCCTACTCTACAAAAACTTCATACAACCAAAAATGACATACGGGGAGGAGCTATACCACACAGGACAAAAGACGGCACTCAAACAACTAGATAGAATACAGTACCATGCCATGAAACACATCGCACAGTGTTACTCCCAACCAGCTAAGATACACCTAAACGTAGCATTAGACATACAACCATTACACATACAACGACAAAAAGCAATACTCAAATATTACATCAGAATCAGACAAAACACACACAACCCATTAAATTACACGCTAAACCACCGAATGCGGGAGAGCTGCGAGATCCATAAGCACAAAACATCACTACTACACAACATGCAAACACTCAAAAAGAACGTAAACATAGATGACAAAGCAATAGACACTAGAGACAAACACACACCAACATGGCGACTGACGGGACTGAACATTGACGATACGCTACACACTGAAATAGACAAAAAGAACGACAACCCCATCACAATGCTGACAGCAGCACAAGCACACATTGACAAACATTACAAAGACATGGCAAAGATATACACAGACGGATCACGGACAGAGGGGGGGGAGGTAGGTATAGGGGTCTACAGTAAAGACATAAACATCCATATCCAGCAGCGCATCACAAACAACACATGTATACTGACAGCAGAGTTACAAGCATTACTCAAAACATTTCGGGAGATCGACCACCGCCAGATGGGGGAAGGAACGGTGGCGGTCTTCACCGACTCACTCTCGGCCGTACACACACTCAAGGCAGACAACCCAAGACACAACAGATATAACATCACACATAGGATTTTAACATTAGTGGACAGACTTGCATTACAGAACATTAAAACACACATCGTTTGGATTCCATCACATGTAGGGATAAAGGGGAATGAGGAAGCAGATAGGCTCGCAAAAGGAGCAACAACACAAACAGACATAGACGATGTAAGATTAGATAAAACAGAGCTATACAGCATTATAGAGAGATTTGTAGAAGGGAAATGGATTAAAGAATGGGAGGAACACATACAGGGAAAGGACAACAACATGCGACACATTTACACCACATGGAACACATTTAAATTTAATTTTATCAAAAGCAGCAACAGCAATTTAAATAGAATTAGGATAGAGGAGAATAGGATAAAAGGGATTTTTATGTGCATACACTGTGACACACTCATGACAACAGCACACATCATACACGATTGCATAGCAAACACGGCCGAGAGACAAACGCTACAGGAACACTACAACAGAGACAACATTCCATACACAACACAAAACATACTTAGTATAGAAGACGACAGACACCTGATTCATAGACGACAGTTAGTGAACAAGATAAACATCTACACAGACACATACAACCCCAGAGACTACAATCCCGACCCCGCCCTGGACACACCATAGAAGGCAATACTGCACCTCCCCCCCGGTCGGGAAACGACAATTTTATTCAGAATTCAAGGGAAACAACTTTTATTAGGCCTCTCTACAGCCTACCCTTTGTACAAAGGGAAACAACTCTACTCCCTTCAATTGGTCGTTTTTAAATATCTACACCTTATTTTACTGTACATATTTATACTTTAAACAAGTACTTGTGTTAGTCCTTGGCGATTTCTACCTTTTACCCTAAGTTGCCGTGCTCCTTCCATCTTGACAAAATTTTTATCTCGCATGGCAACTAGGGAGTTCTAACCTTCTTATTTTATCAAGTAGTTAGTAACGGCACCTCTACAGCCATTATTTTATCATAAATATATGTTAAGGCACTCTTACTGCCGCTTTCAATTTAAGAAGTTTAAACCACTTTTATTACCATCCTTTACTCTTATTCTCTATCTATGTAAATATCTGAATTAGACCTTATCACCTTTTTAAAATTTCTTAAATGATAAACATGTAATAAAGGCCCAAAATGGACCGGTGTTCAGATCAGAAATCCCCCCTTTTGCCACTGGGTTGGCGCCCACACTAACAGCCGTTTTAACTACTAACACCTTATCTTACATCGCGGCCCGGGGGGTGGCGGGGCCCTACTCCAGTAGAATTACAACTGGAGGGGCGCTCGCCAACCTCGGCCTGCGAGATGCTATCGGCCCCTCTCCACCCCGACAAATCTAATCTCACCCTCCTATTTTCTTAACTAACCAACATAAGGCCGCTAGCCGGCCCATAATGGAATAGAACCTCCCCTGCCCAGTACCAGCAGATTTTCCACCCCCACACTTCTTTCTCCCGAAACCTACCACTGCTATCTGCCCCCTTCCCACTCCCCCATCTAGAGCCATCGGCAGACCACCATGGCCACTTCACACCCCACCCTGCTCCAAACAAGTAAATTAGCTAATAAATTAGGTAATAAATTAGTTAATAAATAAATAAAACGCCAGCGCCATCAACAGACCGACATGGCCACTCCCTCCTCCCCCCCCCCTTTTTCTTAGTGTGAGACAAACAGTCATGTCCACACCCCCCCCCCACCCCCCAACAATATATAAGATAGTCTGTCTCCCTTGCCCATGGCAGGGGCGACAACAACGAAATAAACAAAGTAATAAAATATTTAAACATTTACCGCCCCTGATGTGGGGGATAAATCCTACCAAGTTACAAGGATCCCCCGCTACCCCCCCCCTCCCCCACTCACCCATGATAGGAATCTCTGCCTTTTTTTTTTTTTTTTTTTTTTGGCGCCACTCAAAGGAAAGAAAGAAGAAAGAAACCATAGAAGATACCCATAAGGGAGCCCTTTTGAGGGCTAGGAAACAATGAAGGACCAGACACAAGAAACAAGGAAACACCAACAAGCAAAGGAGGCACAAATGCCCAGTGCAGCGAACCTCCCTAAACAAAGATCTACTACCAGTTCTGGGCCACATGTAGACAATCCATTTACGAGGTGGTCGGCGATAGTCCTCAGCCAGATGAGAGACATAGAGACGCAGTTGAGCAGTCCATTGTGAGGAGCCTGATTTAAAGCTCCAGAGCCTAAGCTACTTGGTTTGATATAAACCCACAGCGTTTACATCCAGCGCTCTCACTCCTAGTGAGGACCGCATGGTGAGAGTCCATACTAATTTGTAATGATGAAAGTGAACCGTTCTACTTACTTTTGAAGACAGTTTCAGAGCTACCGCCAGACAACGCATGGTTGTACAAGCATTCTCCATGGCGTGTCTAGAGGAAATGTCCATATCATAACATGTCTCATTGAATTAATAGAATTTAAACTGTTATATCCGTCGCCACGTGCGCGGATTCTATTTGCCATATAACTCATATGACCTGCAAGTAGTTAGATTCAGTTGCCTTTGAATTGATATTTATATTTATAATTATATTTGTTACATTAATTCCTGTAATTAAACTGCCCTACAGTTCTGCTAAAATTGAAAGCAATTGATTTATTTAGTTTTTAGAGTGCAAGTATTTATTTTTGTGTGTTCGTCGATTGTGGGAGCGGACCTCGAAAGAGTGTCAGTCGAAATATCCCCATGTAACCCACATCGCGACAGCAGCTACTGTGGCATGATGGCCATAAGTGCCATTAGTGCTGCTCTTAATGAGGCAATAACTTCCTACTGTCCCCCAACACAAGGTGCCTATTTTTTGACAGAACCATTGTCCCGCACTGTGCGCGGATGTGATGTATCGGAACGCAAGTTACCAAAAATCACACTCATGTGGACAACCTCTTTTTTTCCAAAGAGTGTAACTGACTTCAGACCAAATCATTTTGTGTTAATGTATGATAAGAGACAGTCTGATGTTATTGATTTGACGGCCATTGAAGATGAGGATGATCTAGTTGTTTTTACTGCTATGGCTGCTAAGCATGATAATGATGAAGAAAGTGGTAATGTTTCGTCTGTTACTTCTCCATCCACAGATGATGATGGCAGTGGTGATGGTGATGCTGGTGGTGATGACAACATTTCGTCTGCTGCTGTCCTTACTGATGATGATGATGATGATGATGATGATGGTGGTGGTGATGGTATCGATATTGGTGGTGGCGATGATGATGGTGGTACTATTGGTGTTCATGCAAACCTCCTACCTCATGGCAGATTCCTAGAAGCAGAAAATGTCATCAATATCCTTAAAACTGCCTCATGTAGTTCAAATTCAGATTGTATCCCTGAAGTTCCAAGAGGCCAAAAAGATAATGTTTACTTTGTTGTAAATAATGAGAAGAATGTCGATAGAAGGAAGCAGGGAAAACAGTCCCAATTCTGGGATGACAGAGGTGCGTGGGTAGGGGGGAGCACTAGCAGAACATTCTATATAAGAGAGAAAGGAAAACTCAAGACTATAACATACCGGCAAGGTAAATATTGCAAGCAACAAAGACAAGATAAAAGGTTTATTCAAGTTCCTTTGAATCCCCAACCAGAGGCTGTAGATGTCATTCAACTCAATCGTTATTATTCAAAACATGGCACCAGAGCAGAATATGAAAAAAGAGTGTCGTATCTGGTTGGTCAGGATGTTGCTCCTGTGGCAGTTTATGAGTTTAAGGGTTGGTGCCCAGTGCTGGCTCCCCACACCTATATAAGGACAAAGCCAGCAGTAATTGAAAAAATACAGGGGACAAGGTGGTCTAGAGGCAAGGTGCTCGCCTCTCATGCCAAGGGTCCCGGGTTCTAAACCCGGGTAGTGCAGGCATGTTGGAAAGTGGATTTTTCTCATATTTTCAAGTCCCTGGTCCTATTGGGGGGTAGGATCGAGTAGTTCTTGGAAATTGGATTTTTCTCATATTTTCAAGTCCCTGGTCCTATTGGGGGGTAGGATCGAGTACCTAGTCTTCTCGGATAAGGACGAAAAAATTCGGAGGGCCCGTGTGCACGTTGCGCACGTTAAAGATACCTTGGCAGTTGGAAATCGTAAAGAGCAGGCCGAAAGGCCGCTGCCCGGGCAAAATTGAAATTAATAGATTAAAATTTATCCATATCATCTCTCTCTCCCCCCCCCCCCCCCCCGGCCAGAACAAGAAATAATAAAACAAGTAAAGTGAGGTGTAAATGCCAAGGGCAGCGAACCTCCTAAAATAAAGACCTCAAATCATAATTGAAAAAATAAAAGACGAGGTCAAAGCAAAAAAACCCGGTGATATTTACACCAACACAAAAGATTCTATACTTGAAGGGCCTTGCAATAGAAGGCAGATTTATAACATCAAATCCAGAAACAAAACTGATGGCCAGGCCCTTCCCAAGGCCAACTTTGCGGACCAAGTAGCAGCACTTGAGGAACTACAACACACACTTCCTTTTTTGCAGTTAATTGTCCGTCAGAGTCAGAAAGTACCAAGCATTATCCTTTATATAGAAAACCAGATAAAGGACTTAAAGAGATTTTGTTGGCCTCCTCACGCAGCACAGTCCACTGTGCTAGGTATCGATAAGCAACCTCTCAGATGTCCATGTAACACTGACTGTGTACAAATGCCTAGCAGTCAAAAGGCGGGACACTGATGCGCATCCGATCTTCTGCGGGCCCTTACTATTGCATGGCAACAGCGACAGGGATACATTTTTCATGTTTTTGCACCATCTTTCTGGTAGATTGCTGAATTGTGCTCAGCTCCCAGTTCTTGGCAGTGATGAGGAGAAGGCCTTAAGGCAAGCAATGGCCTTGGCATTTCCTCACACGCCAAGACTGGTATGTACAAGACATCTAAAGTAGAACTTTACGCATGCACTTGCAGACAAAGTCGGACAGACAAAAAAAGAAAGACAGCTCATAGTAGGTAAGGTGTTTGGAGAAAATGGCATCATTAAAAGAGCTTCTGACCACCAAGATTTAGTTGACAGGATGCAACACTTGGTGGACAGTGTCCAAAATGAGTCCGTCAAAAAACTGCTTGACCGAATGACTCCACTTCTGGTAGAGAATGCTACAGCGCTTGGGAGGACAGGACTGCAAGTAGCCAGTCCTTTGTGGACAAATAATAATTGTGAAAGCTTGAATCACTGTCTCAAACAAGCTTTGTCCTGGCACTCTGTGAAACTGGTTGAACTCGTCCCCCAAAAGCTTCACAGTGTCATTACAATGCAGTACAGGGAATTGCAACGCGCAGTTTGTGGAGTTGGCGAGTTTGTACTGGTGGACGAATACCAGAGATTTGCTGTGCCCAGAGATGTGTGGTATTCGTACTCTGAAAAACAAAGAACACGCCATTTAAAGAAATTTTCAGGCACATCAAAAGAAATGCTCGTCAGAAGCACTAATTTGAAAAAGGTGGCTATTGAGCCAAAACACAAGGGTAGAAAGCCCGGCCAAAAAAAGAGAAATGTTTGCGAAAGAACATCAAGTGTGACAAAAAAAGCAAAGACGGAGCATCACTCAACAGACAATGATTTTGCCTGAATACCACACATCTCTGGACGCAGACATCTTGTCATGGATTGCTTCAGCATGTCCATCTATTCATTCGTCTATCGTATATCGTCATTAAATTGATTAATTGATTAAAAATATAAATTCCATGTATGATTGTACAGCCTACATCTGAAAAATCCTGTAGTTTCAGTACCAGTACGTCCCGTTGTGTGTAATCATGTCACCACCATTTGTTGTCCTGTCATACAGTTTTGTGTGACAATGAAAATATCACTATTAAAAAGTTGTATTGGATTGATCACCTTGTGTGAGCACGTCTGTGTTGTTATTTGTCGTTATTTTGTTGTTATCAGTTGTTATTTGTTGTTATCAGTTGTTATTTGTTGTTATCAGTTGTTATTTGTTGTTATCTCGACAAAGATAAGTACCCGTCAGATGGACCTGGAGGCGTGAGGGTCTAGTCAGTTTGTATAAATGAGCGGTAGTCAGATTGACTAATCAGGCGAAAAGGGGTTGGGGTAGTTGACACAGTTAAACTCAAGCGGAAAAATCTGGCCACCGATGAGCCAAATTGGTATCCCCTCACAAACAAGCACGGAGTAAACATGGCTGAAAGTAGTGGAAGGCAGCTCGATGGGGATAATTTGGGGCCAGTACCAGAGAACATAGGGGTTGGGTATTTGCCTGACAGCACCAACCTTTCCTCAAACACCCTTCTAAAGGGTACAAACTATTATGTACAAGGCTACATTCACGATGTCAAGGTATTTGCTGGCCAGGACGGCACCACCATCATCGATGTTCAGGCAAAGTGCTGGCGGTCGATGAGGAAATCGGAGCCGCCTCACAAATTAAACATTTCCATCGGCCCGGCACAGCTGACAGGAAGCTTTTGCTCCTGCAAAATCGGGTAAGTCCTTTTTCCTTACAATTCACCTTATTCTCAGGACAAAACAGGTTCAGTTAATCTCTGCTACAGTACTAGACTAGACTAGTCTAGCTTTTTACGGCTCTAGCTAGATCTAAATCTAGATCTCCATAGATCTAGGCCGTCACACTCATAGCCTAGGCCCGGTCTATGGATGTGAAAGTGAAAGGTGTGCTAGATTTTGCACGTCAAATATTGAGAGCAAGCTTCCATCGGAAATGTTTGAAGGCAGACATGCTCACAGATGTGTATGTCTCTATTAATAGAATTTGCACAGTTCAAGTATTGACAGCGAGCTTCCATGGGAAATGTTTGAATTGAAGGCAGAGAGGCTCACCTTACAGACAGATCTGTCTCTATTCCTACTTAACTACCGTTACCTATGCTAGGTACTGTAGAAAGATTGGAACTAGGCCACTCGATAAATGGACCACAGTGAATAATAACTGATATTTCTTTGTGCTGTTCTGTGAACTTTGTCTAGTCTCCATATATTTTTCTTTGCTTGTAGTCAAGCCACTTGCGTAACTTTAATTTCACTTTCATGATATTAGTTATATTTGTTTGTATTATTTCAGACGCAATGGAAAGTGTTCGCATATTGTTGGCCTCCTTAAGACCTTGGCAGCATTTAAGCTCCATGGTTTCGAGAGAGTGCCGCAACTGAACAGCTGCACCAGTATGCCACAACAGTGGCATGTGCCACGAGGAGAAAAACTGAGGCCTGTTCCACTGAACAGAGTAGTTGTGGCTAGACCCACTGAGACTCCCCGAAAAAGGCAACCAATCATCTGCTCTATGGAGACAGACCAGTAAGTTCATATCCTATTTGTTAATATATGAGGAACATGGTCAGTCTAACATATTCACCACTACCATTCATTTTTGTTGATCAAACTGATTGAATTTCAATCTTTCTAAGAAATCAGCCACATAAAAGCAACATCCACCCCATACAACATTCAGACTGCACACACATTTGAATGACTATATAATACACAAGCAAGTTGGTACATATTAATGATTTTTATTTTGTACATAAACACCAAAAAGCTTTTGGTGCTTGTGAATTATTTTTAAAAATATATCTATATCTATGCTTCGCAGTGCAAATCCCCCGAGCAACATTTCAACAAGTAAACTCATATTTTTTTAGTCACCGCACATGAGCGGGTGTGCATGCTAGTTGTATAAAAATGTACTCTTAATAATATGAACCCATTTTAAATCTTCCAGTGGAAACCTTGCATTTATTAAATCAGTCATGTGGATATTGTGGAATATATTATATACATGTACAGGCCTGTCTTAAAATACACAGTACAAAGGACTTGCCAAATGAGTTTGTATCTTAACAATAACAAATTGTGATTGGTGTGCAGTTTTGCATCAGGTATAAAGAGACTGGCATGAGGTAATTCGACTGCATTGAAAAATCAACAAAATGCATCAGATCAGTACATAATGTGAATTTCTAAATCATTAGTCTCAACAGCATTTAAGTTTTGTATTTTACATTCCAGATTACCAGAGGTCAGTGATCAGGACCTGCAGGAAATACAAAAACACATGTCTGGCACCCCACTGGAGTACATTCTCCCTAAGCCTGGGGATCCTCCAATTCCCAGGGTGGTAACACCAATGGGTCAAGTACCACTGGGCTGTCCATTCTCGTACCAGGTACATGTAATGTAAATTATATCAGCCTGAAATATGGCACTGAAGAAGCAAAACTGGCTGTATCTTTGCAATACTAACAACAGTAAATTTGATACTGTTTCAAGTCATCTAATATTGGGCAGTATAATAATAATAATAATATTAATAAATTGCATAATTTATATAGTGCTTCACCCCCGTAGGGCTCAAACCGCTTTACATCCCCATGCATACACCCAAACACATACATACACAAGTATACATGCACACATACATGCACTCATACAAACACACACGTGGTCACGAACCTATACACCAGTACAATAATTTCGGTTCAAAGACATGTACATGGTCATAGTCATGAAGAAACCCTATTACTTTGACTTGTCCCTAACAAATACATCCTGAAATAGTGTAAAACAGGCACAGTTATTTACATGGCAGAATAAAGTTGTGGGGATCCTATCTGAAACAATTTTGAAATTTTTAATCTTTCTAATAACTCTCTCAATATGTACACGATGTTTTGCAATCTTCTGTGTAAGGGCTGTATCTGCAGGACACATCTGTGATGCAGATGATGCTTTTGGTGGAATATTCAAAAACAAACCCAATTTTCCTAATTCTTCGTGAATTTCAAAACCCTTGTCTGCCATGACAGCATCTCCATCATTGATGTATCCTGCAGATTTTAAACGTTCAATAACTGTATAAAAGCCACACTGATGGGTTATTGCTTTGTCGGAAATAGACCCAGTGAATAATTCAGACACGAATATAACTGAACCTCGGGGGTCACATCCAATAAGTCCTTTTAATGTAGTACTGCTTTTGTAGTCACTGTACATTTGGCTCTGGATGCCAAGGGCACAGGGCTTCTCAGTACGTAATTCTGCCCCATCAATGATGATGAGTGACCGGGGAAAGTCTTTTCTGTATTCTGCTGGCATATTTGCAATGATTGCATCTCGATTAGGCCATATGGGCATTTGAGAAAATTTCCTAAACATAATATCAGTCCAACATCTAAATATATGACTTGCAGACGTTTCCTTTAACCTAAAGCGCATTGCCAAATCCTTCAGCTTAAAATTATGCCTCATTCTGCACAGTGTCAGGAATAAGCCATCGCATAAGGACATTTTCTTTGCATCAGCACAAACACCTTTCCAAGAGTATTTGATGGTACCACTTGGCACTAGAAATGTAAGTAGGAAAGAAAAACGAAGAAATGTGATTCCTGTATAAAACTTAAACAAATCCTTCAATTTGGTTTCACTGCAGGTGACCTTAGTGACCCCAAAGTCCATTTTCCCAATGGCTTCCTGTTTAAGAAAAGAAATTTCTTCATCTTTGCCCTCTAGCAGATGCTGCTGTTGCCGCACTTTGCTCTTCAGTTGCTCATTCTCAGCCGTCAGGGCCAGAACATCAAGTGCTGAAATCCCTGCATGGAGGAAAAGATATGTCAAGCAGTGTGCATACTATTATACATAAATATGTCTGCAGTGCACTCCACATAGCTCCTATTAGAGGCATGTCTATGTTCCCTCGTTCTCTTTATCAACTTTTTGGATAAGACCCGGTTTCCTCTACCATTATCTTAAATCCCCAGCACAGTTGAACTAACCGGAATTTAATGTAATGCAGTTTGATTATAGATTTAATTTTTGCTCTACAGGCTGACCAATTTCAACCTCCCCGGATGCCAGCAAAACAACACTGCACCTACAAGGGACCTGCAATGAAAGACTGCCCAGTTACCCTCCCTTCTGAATTTGAAGAACTTACTGATTGTAGCATTTCTGCTGAGCAGATTGAAATAAATACAAGAGACCAATCTGCTTGTGAGACATGGTTCATGGAAAGGAGGGGCCGCATTACTGCATCAAATTTTGGGTTGATACTCAAAAGGAAAAGTCCACCGAGCGACAGCTTTCTGCGGAAAGTTTTAAATTATTGTGGTGCTGCAGGAGCTGCCTGCTTGGATTATGGCAAAAGGCACGAAAAGCATGCCAAAGAAGAATATTTGCGGCTTTTTCCTAACCGACATATTCATGATGTAGGTCTGGTAACCAGTACAAGTTTTAGTTTTCTTGGGGCAAGTCCAGATGGCATTGTGTGTGAAAATGGCCAGACTGGAATTATTGAAATAAAATGTCCCTACAAATGCATGATGCTAACAATAGATGAAGCCTGTAAAGAAGTCACTGACTTTTACTTGGACAGTCAGAGTAAGTCTCTGCAAACTTCACATGAGTACTATGCTCAGGTCCAAGGTCAGCTAATGATAACTGGACAGAACTTCTGTGATTTTATTGTTTTTACCCAGAAGGATACTCATGTTGAACGAATTTTTCCTGACATTCCATTCATGCAAGACCTTTTAAAAAGGCTTGCAGCATTTTACAAGAACTATGCCCTGGCCTATATATCAAACCAAAAAAATGCAACTTCTCCATAATTTCAGTTTCTTTTCAGTGCATAGGCTATTTGGCTTGACCCGTATCTCCTTCTGGGGGGGTGTCATCATTACTCTTACTGTCACCGGTATATGATCTTGTCTCTCGTTACCTTTTGACCTTTGTATGTGTGCTTGTGCTGGTGTGCCTTAACTCTTCATAGAATAGAGTCATTATTTCTTTGCGACATTCTATTATTTTACGACACTGATCGTATTTGCGGCAAGCGTGGTCAAAAATGCATTTGAAACTTCCTGTAGCTTCCTATTTACACTTTGGCATATGTGTCTTGAGTGTCTTGTAAAGCATTTTTTAGCGACCAGCTGATTTTTTCTATAGTAAAAAAAAACATGGAGTTATATAGTGGACTGTAAACTTAGTTGACTGTGGATGTATGCCTGTACAGAGGTTCTCATTACCAGAATGCGCTGTCCCTCCTTTTCATGACATTTCTGCACAAACTTTTCATGTGTATTGGATTATAACATCTTGAAATTGTGAGATTCTTTGGTAAGTCTGACATGTATTGACCAGTTTTGGTCATTATCATTTTTTTGTATTATGTCCTTTATAAGTAATTTTCTCCTTTATTGTAAGCAGTTCAGCCCTGAAATTGATAGCTATTTTTACAATAGCTTTATTAGAAATATGAAGTTATGCATGTTTTTGCGACTTGACCCTACTGGAAAAATGAGACCCTAAAAGCAGGGCTCGGTCAAACTGAAAAACCCCTCCGGTCATAAAGAGTTAATAAAATATGCAGGTATATATAGGAAGGGTGAATGTGGGTATTGTATCACCCTTGGGGTCTTGGTTCGTGAGCACAGTCTGAAAGCTCTGTAAACTTACATTTCTCATCCGTTTGTGTAGTACAGCTTCTGAATCCATTTTCTTCCTCGGTAACTGTATTCTCAAATGTACTTTGTTGTAGATCTAACTCTTGTAAGGGCTGACAGCTGAAATATTAACAAAATAGGTTAACTTTGCCATGTTATCTCAGCCATTGGTTGATTTTCATTTGCAGATGTAAAAGTCACAAATAAAATATGCCCAAAACTAAAATTCATGTTTCTTGCTTATTTTTTATTTTGTGATTAAATAATTGTGTCATCACTGATGAATGCTGTCTAGTACTGGTACAACAAAGTGAGGAAAACAACTGTCATGGAAAAAGTTTATTGCCAATAATTATGAAACATTTCACACTTCTATTTGTGATACTGGTGATATGTTTGCTGCAGTTACAATAGTTAGACTACATACTGCCTGGTATTATTTTTATTTTTTTATTTTATTAAATATTTAATGCAAAATAGCCAGAGTTTCATTAATATATATTATGAAATCAGTTCATTATAAAGCATGAGGGAAAATTTGTGAGTTTTCTCCATCATAGATCTACATTTACTAGCAATAAGATATTTTACCTATCCGATTCCAAACTTGAGGTGGCTGGTGGGTGTAGAGTTCTCCTCGCCTTCCTCACTGGCTTGGGAGGTTGGGTAGACTTGTATGGGTCTGCCGGCAGCGGGTCAGGATAATCCTCTGTTGGACCATTTCCACCAACAAAATGCTGCACTGGGAGAAAGAAAGAAGAGGAAGTCATAAAATTGTCCCATAGTATCGCTGGCACTGGATAATAGATTTACATCACGTAAAAAAAATTACCAATTAAATTTATCAGTCGATCTTGGTGGTCACATCATAAGTTATTTTTACCCTGGTCCGGACTGTTGATATGAAGTTTGAATTTTTCTTGGAAACTAAAAGTAACTGTAGTTATTTATACTAAGGGCAGATCCTGGTGCATCGGCAGAATTGTTTATGCCATGATTCAAACTCAAACAAAAGCATTTATTACATATCAGTACAAGTAGTCGAAAGATTACAGTCATAGACACTGTAACAGGCTCATTAACAATGTCGGTAAAGTGCGAGATAGACAGATAGTCCAGGCCCATGAATGTCATCCGATTAGATTGAGTCCGGTACACACAGTCAAAACTCGACTAAACTAGTCCAGAATAACACTGAAACAGATAACAGTATTCGAAAACCTGGTATAGACTCTGGTAGTCTAGCACCTAGACTAGATCTAAACTCTAGATCAGATCAAGGCTAGTCTAGTACTTTTAGCCTAGTCTAGATCTCCTATCGAAGTCTACACATAATACAGTGAAACACAGTGCATAGGCTACACACACACATCATATCAGATAATGACCACAGCTGGACTACAGGCAGTGCCAGTCACTCAGTGTCATGGCACTAGGCCTACAGATATATTTCAATTGTAAATGAGAGAAATGCAAAGGGATTTTGCTTACCTTAGAACACACGGCCTTGTTTGTGTCAATCTTGCTGATGTTTAACTGTTCGTGAGGCGACAGCAGGCTTTGACCCAGCGCAGGCATCGCAGCCTTTCCCGTTTCGGCCCGGGAAATCTATGAAGTTTTACTCCAGGCTCCCTGTCAGGATACCTGACGTCAGTGTTACACTGACCCCAGGCACATCTGAGGACCATTATGTCCTCTGTTTGCGTCAAAATCGCGACTTTAAGTAACTTTAACTGTAAGGCAGTAGTATTACTCTGTGATGTGTTGTGATAGTTTGTGAGGGGAAAAAAATGGCGTCTACTTCCACCTTTCGTGGAATCCCATTGGTTGCTGGCTCTTATAACGGTCGTTTTCATTGGCTGGCATGTGGGCTTGGCATAACAAGTTTAATGTATTGGTGATCGACGTACACTCAAGTATATTATTAGTAGTGCAGATCATGCAATCTCCTAGCAGAAGTCGGATTGTTTTGTTACTAAGCCGAATCATATTTTTAAAAACTATGCAAATTAACAAGGTCAGTAATATAGTACACCGGTGTGTGTTCTGCGTCATTGAATTGTGTGCGTTGTACGGATACGCACTGCTTCCGTGATTTTTAGTGTTGTTGAGTTCCGGTCACCAGTGTGTAAACTGAGGGGCAGAACGAAATTTCCCGTCATACTTTTTAATTCTACTAGAGAAAATACCTCTTTTTTTTCTTTTCGGCTCGGCATGTCGGAACACTAAGTATCTTTCTTCTGTTCAACTCAGTGGTGAATCAAAATCAACGAAAGTATTGAAAATGTAGCTAACTTCAGGACCCTTTGAAATATGCCAGTGTTTACTTTTACGTCTTTCCATGAGTAATATGATATTTTGTAGAATTCAAAACTCAGTAGTTAAAAACCCTTTCGTGATTACATTGGAGGTCTTTCTTCCTTTATAATATGATGCACAAATATCTTCTCTCGTGAGCACTGTCAACTGAATATGTTATTAGTGATTTGGGATAGAAAGGTGAGAGCGTAAGTGTGATGAAAAAGAGAGACGGGAAGAGGGAGAGAGAGAGTTTCTTCCGGTCGAGGAGACGCACGCTTGTTCTGAAAGCTCCTTATTTGCACCCCATTTTTTTTATGAATTTACCAAATTTTTAATACTTATATCATACCAACAGTGTTTTCACTGTATTTTATTTGATCTGGAAGTGAAAGTGAAAGTGAAAGCGATTTGATTAAATTTTTAATCTCTTGGTACCAGATTTGTGATTATAGCTGGAAGGTAAGGGTGGATTGAAAAATTTCCAAAATGGCGACTGCTTGTGCCGATGGGAAGTCCACATCTTGTGTTATTATCGAGAGGGAGACAGTGAGATTTCTCCTCCTAATGTTGATAGGATTATTCATTATTTTAGTATATAGATCAGAATTGTATTCACTTGGATGTAGATGGAATATTAGATCTAGATCTAAACATGAGGCTAATTATAACAACTGGAAATTTAGTGTTGTCAACTCGCCTAAATTCATGACCTCATTAATAAACACATGGTCTGTCCTCAGTCAGAAAAGGAGAAAAAGATCTAGATCTAGATCTAGAACCAGTTCGAAATTTAGGTTAACTAGTCCTTCAAATAAAATGAATATTTCCTTAGGAATGTTTTTACTACTGTCATTGTCGGGTGACGTAGAGCTCAACCCTGGACCCCAGACCAGATTCCCCCCTTGCCCCGTTTGCCAAAAAAAATGCACCTGGAAAACGAGGGCCATTGCATGTGATAGTTGTGACTGCTGGTACCACATTGACTGTATGGGAATAAGCTCAGTAATGTATGAAGCACTAGGCAACAGCAGTGCCGCATGGGAATGTGTCCAGTGTGGCATGCCAAATTTTAGTTCCAGCTTGTTCACTGATTTTCAATTAAACTTAGATAGAAGTAGATCAAGATCCCACAATAGTTTTGATATCTTACAACATTTGGATATGAACAAAAGTAACACTGAAATACCAAATTTTGAACCAAAATGTTCGTCAACTCCACACCCCAAATCCAAGAAAAAAGAGCCAGCCAAAGAGAATACTATGTTTAGAACCCAGGTTATAAATTTTCAGAGCATTTGGAACAAGAAAGAAGAACTGAGCTCATTTTTGAATGAAACTAAATCCGATGTAATCATCGGAACAGAAACGTGGCTAAATGAAAATATAAAAACCAGTGAAATCTCAATCAGCGAAGATTACGAAATCTACAGAAATGATAGGAAGAAGAGAAGGGGAGGTGGGGTCTTGATAGCAGTGAAGAAAAATTTAGTCAGTGAAAAAATACCTAGTGAGGAAGCAGCAGAAACTGTCTTCTGTAAGATTAGCGTGAAGGGTAAACCTCCTCTCGTTGTGGGTGCAGTCTATCGACCCCCTAGTAGTGACCTGGAAACTAGTAAGAACATTTGTGATGAACTTCTCAGTGCCTACCAAAAGAACAAAAAGGCTACCATCTGTATAGGAGGAGACTTCAATTTACCTGACATAAACTGGGAAGAAGGTAACGTGAAGAGTTGCCAAAATTTAAAAGAAATAAATGACTTATTTTTAGATAGCATTGCGGATATATAGGCCTAGAGCAAGCAGTAAAAGAAACCACTCGAGGAGATGCACTGTTAGACCTATTTTTTACTAATTTCCCTAACTTTACAAGAGAGCTCAAAATTCTCCCTGGCCTAGGGGACCATGACATAGTTCAAATCGATTCAGAACTGAAACCCTTTAAAAAAAGACCTATTAGGTGACAGATTTACCTATGGAATCAGACAGACGAAAATATACTGAAAAGAGAGGCAGCAACTTTTGGCAGTTTTTTCATGAAATACCACTCTTCAAAAACGGACGTAAACAAACTTTGGGACTGTATCAAGTTAAATCTGAATACGATCATGGAAAATGTTACAACAAAAATGTCATCCACGAAAATTCATCAACCCTGGATAAATACTTTAAAGAAACGATCAGTCCGGAAAAAATATAAATGGTTCAAAAAAATGAAACAGTGCAACTCCGAACGAGTAAAAAAAAAATATCTAGAAATCAAAAGATTGACCCGGAAAGCTCATAATAATTATGTCCATGAGATGATAAGTGATACAAGTGATAACAGCAAAGAACTATGGAGATATGTGAAAAGTAAAAATAAAGAAAACTTAGGAGTAGCCGCACTGAACGATGAGAGAGGGCACCCACAGCAAGATGCCCAAAAAAGAGCCAATATTTTAAATACTCAATTTTGTAAGGTCTTTTCTGACCCAGGGGGTGTCTACTCGGGAGAGCTGAGTGGTGCCAAACTGCCGGATATGGATGAAATATGTGTTACAGAAAATGGAGTAATGAAACTTTTGGAAAACCTTAATGAAAATAAAGCTACAGGGCCTGATGGAATTACCGCCAAATTACTGAAACTTTGTGCCAAGGAAATTGGCCCCGTTTACACTTTGTTGTTTAGAGCTTCAATTGAACAAGGAAAAATACCGGAAGACTGGAAAAAAGCAAATGTCGTACCCATCTTTAAGAAAGGAAATAGGGATAGTCCTGAAAATTATAGACCAGTCTCCCTGACATCAATATCTTGTAAGCTTTTAGAGCATATCTTGCACACCAGCATCATGAAGCATCTCGATAGACACTCAGTTTTAACACATGTACAGCATGGTTTTAGAAAATACAGGTCGCGTGAGTCCCAGCTGATCACAACTTGCAACGATTTCGTTAATAACTTGAATAATACCAGACAGACGGACACCATTTTACTAGATTTCAGTAAGGCCTTCGATAAAGTGCACCATGCCAGTCTTTTGACTAAACTAAACCATTATGGAGTTAGAAACAGTACTTTGAAGTGGATTAAGTCTTTTTTAGAAAACAGAACACAAATAGTAGTCGTTGACGGAAAGTCATCCAATCCTGCACCTGTTCTCTCGGGAGTACCTCAGGGTACTGTAATGGGCCCCTTGCTATTTTTAGTTTATAGATATGCCAAGTAAGATCTCTCCAGGCACTAAGTTACGACTGTTTGCCGATGATAGCCTCCTCTATAGAACAATAAATTCAAAAGAAGATACGGAAATTTTACAGAAAGATTTGGACAGCCTACAAGAATGGGAGAGGGACTGGCGTATGGAATTCCACCCCAATAAATGCCAAGTCCTGAGAATTTCAAATAAACATCACAACATCACCTCAGACTACTTTATACATGGTGAGAAATTGAGTGAAACAGATGAGGCTAAATATTTAGGAGTTACATTGGACAGAAAACTTACATGGAACCAACATATTAATAGCACATGTAACAAAGCAAACGGTATACTAGCATTTCTGAAAAGGAACATCTCTAACTGTGATAGGAAAGTAAAAGAAAAATGCTATAACACCTTCGTGAGGCCCTCCCTAGAGTATGGCTGCAGTGTCTGGGACCCCCACTGTCGAATAAATATAGAACAACTGGAAAGGGTCCAGAGGAGAGCTGCTCGCTTTGTGACAAATGAGTATGCTAGAAGTAGTAGTGTCAATAAAATGATGAGAGACCTCGAGTGGACACCACTAGAAGAAAGAAGAGCAAAAAACAAAGTAAAACTATTTTACAAGGGCAGGGAAGGAAATACCAATATCCCATTGAACCACCTCACCATTAACACCAGAGGCAACAGAAAGAATAACATAAAATATAACATCCCCAACTCACGGATTAACAGCCATCTTTACTCTTTTTACCCTAGTGTCATCAGGATGTGGAACAACCTCCCGGCAGAAGTCCAAAAACTATCGTCTGCAACGGCTTTTGGCAATGAATTGAAGAACATAATTATCCGTTGCAGCTACCATTGTATTTAAAGTGCGGGTCTATTTTTGTGCACAATCTTGGTGCCAAGAGATATTTTTAACCAGAGATATGTATATAACAAAAGAATTTACACAACGATAGATTTTAAATGGTCTTAATATATATGCTGTTTTAGCCTGTTTTAGCCTCAGAGCAGTGGCGTCGAGTCGCACATGGTGCAGTTGAGGAATCGTCTGAGTGAATAGACGAATCAACTCCATGAGAAGAAGAAGAAGAAGAAGAAGAGTTAGAGGGGGGAGGGAGGGAGCAGAAGAGACAGACAGACAGACAGAGAACGAAACAGAGAGTGGGGGTGGGGGAGATAGAGAAAGAGATATTGACAGTGAAAAGAGAAACAGAGAGAAAGAGAAAGACACACATAGAGTTAGATAGATAGATAGATAGATAGATAGATAGATAGATAGATAGATAGATAGAGAGAGAGAGAGAGAGAGAGAAAGATAGACAGACAGACAGACAGATAGATAGATAGATAGATAGATAGATAGATAGATAGATAGATAGATAGATAGATAGATAGATAGATAGTGAGGGAGAGAGAGAGAGACAGGGAGAGGGAAAAATAGAAAAGGAGAGAGAGGGGGAAGGCTCAGATGAACAGACAGTGAGAAAGAAAGAGAGAAAGACAGACAGACAGCTAGAGAGACTGAGAGAGGGAAATAAAAATGGAAAGAAAGAAAGAGAAATGGAGAGAGAGGGAGAGAAACTGAGAGAACGAGCGAGCGAGAGAGAACTATGTTAATCTCGAAAGTCAATCAGTTTTCTATTGATGACCAATGTCCTTGACACAGTACCTTTTCATCGTTGTTTTTTTACTTTGCTCGACCCGGGCAAATTTCTCATCTGGCAGAAATGAAGATTCTGGCTCTGACATCGACATTTTTAGTTTTTTTTATTTCCTCTAAAAAGCATACAATATCATCACTTTATACCAGCGGTTCTCACACTCCTGGGCCACATCCCTACCCCGTGTGATCCAAGATTTTCTCAACTCCTCCCCAGGTTGAAGTGAAATCTAATGATTTTACACCTGTGACACTTTTGCAGTGGAAATTATTGAAACAATTTATGAAACTAAAGCGGCCCATACACTAGCAATATTATTGACAATTATATAATATTGTCATTAAATGGTATTGACAGTATTATTGTCAGTGTGTGGGAGATATTGAAGATTGATCAATATTATTGACGAATATCTGCAATCTCTGAAATATTTTCTTCAGTATTTTTCGACCGTCAATAATATTGCTAGTGTGTGGGTTCTGTCAATAAAAGTTTCGCAATATTTCAGTCACTTTCAAGTCACCGTGCAGTAAACATGGCAAAAACCAGTAAAGAGGATGAAAGAAAGTTTATATTAGAGTGCATTGAAGTGTACAGAGAGCTTCCATGTCTCTGGAATATCACAAGTGCTGATTATTCTAACCGCTGTAAGAAGGAGGCCGCATACAGCACCCTGCTATCCAAGTACCAAGAACGTTATGAAAATGCGACAAAGGAGGATGTGAAAAAGAAGTTTCATTCTTTGCGTACAAACTTTAGGAAGGAAGTGAAAAAAATCAGTCAGTCGGAAAAGGTCTGGGGCTGGAACTGACGATCTGTACGAAAGCAGTCTGTGGTACTATGACGCCATGCTATTTCTTAGAGACCAGGAAATGGATGAACCATCTAGAAGTTCATTGAGCAGTGCAAGCAAAGCTGTTGTGCACGACGGCGCCAACCAACCGGTAAGTTTTGTTGTTGTTGTTGTTTTGTTTTGTTTTATAAGATCTGTGTAGCATTTGAATATGATGTGATTATATACAAACACAAATGGATCCCCCCTCCCCCCCCCCCAACACACACAAACACAAGTGCCCATTACAAGTTATTCTATGCAAGGTCCATAATCTACAAGAGCCGGCAGAGAAAATAGTTCAACAAGGTTTACCTTTTATATTCTTTATTAATGTTTACGATGGCTGAAAACCATTCTATTCACTAGCAAAGTTGACACTGGTTTATTTACTGAAGCATCACAACTCAACATTTAGATGCAATCCATTTGCCAAGGAACCATGCCTCTGGTGCAAAAGTAGTTCTGAAACACTTCTCTTGCTATTTTGGCTCTCATAGTGGGATTTCTCTGATTGGTAGCTTGCAGTCTGGCAAGTTCTCTTTGTGATGATCTCCATTCACCTTGATGAAGACGACCATTTGGATCCTCCCAGTCTGCCATACCTCTTGTAATGTACGTGCTTGACTTTTTCCTCAGAAAATTGTGGAGATAGCAGCAGGCCAGAGTGACAATCTGTGCTTTTTCTGGGCATAGAAACATTTGTCTTTGGAATACACCAAATCGTGATGACTGTCACAAATCCCAGACTGGGAAATGTAATAAGTTATGACAGGACAACAACCACGAACAAACAAGTTAACACTTAACAGAACAATCCATCAGACTCACACATTTATTAAACATAATTATACAGATAATAGCGCAATTACATACATTATATTACTGAAATCAACTGCCGTACAACGGCCTTATTCTCACACACACTCTCCCTCGGATCCACAATCCGGTAGTCACTCCTAAAGGCACTTCGGCCTCAGCCTCTCCCCTCAGGGTCTTAATAGCACATTAATAATTTACTGGCACCGCAGTCTCTCAATATCACCTTCCTATTGTCATACACCTTAGCACTCCCCTAGCACCTCAGCAGGGCAATAACACATTATTATTTCCATAGCCATCAACATGGCAACAACATAGTATCAGTTCACTAGCCTATCAACATGGCAACAATATAGTATCTCATTCACTCTCATATCTACGTCCCTGTCCGTGGCCTGACTGCCACGACTTTATGTGCCTCTACTGTCCTGCACTGACAGCCTCACTTCTGGCCTATGTGTGGCCTCCGGCCCTATGCTGGCCTATCCCCTGTGCTCATCGAGGTGGCTCTGCGGCCCGTCCCCGACACCTACAAGAATAACATTACATTGGTATAATACCCTACCATTCCTATTCACTCCACCTCTCCTTACAACCCATGAAGCGTACACACACTAGTTCACCTTCCACTCACCACACATCTTACGGTAACACACCTCCATCGGAGTACACACTACTCACTCGCGCTACAAATCCATGAAATCACTTTCATCTATCGCTCATGGCGCACATTGCTATATCCAATATCAAGGACTTCCACATTCCTCACATATACTTATTCACATCATGGTAATAGACGAATATAATATAATACATCAATCATAATAATCAATCAACGTTCTACATACCAGTCATTACTGGAAAGACTCTCACTAGTCTTCTCGACTGCTTCCCTTTAAGTCCGCCCGATGGGCTCTCTTTCACAAGTCCGATCCGTAGGACCTAACTTGCAGTGATAGTAATACGGCGCTTTCGCCTCATTCAGACTTCCACACCACTCATACACGCACGCTTTTCCCACTTGTCTGCATGAGTTATTTTTACTCTTCCCCTTTCACGTCTTTTCCTATCCGTCTGTCGTGAGCTCTTCTTATTCTACACCCGCTCTGTAGCAATCCCCTTAATTGCACTCACTCCACTCGTGACATCATCCCCCACCCCAAAAAAATTAATGCAATTAATTTCAAATCGCATCAAGATGACTGTCAACGAGTGAGCGTGAGCAATACCTACACTAAAAAAACTGACCTAGCATTTCCCCCTAGTATATAGAATACCGCAATCAGGGGAAAATATGGGGATCAATATGGCCTGCAATATGCATATATGTGTCACATCATGAATAGCTAACTAATCACAATACTTAATACAGAATCAAAAACCCAATCAACCTATCAACCATTCTTCATATCATATTTATAATGTCAATATTTTAAAGTCGACTCATTCACACAGATCCTGTCAATGTTCCTGTCCTCTGATGTATAAGCTCCTGAAATCTTCCCCTAGGCTCGACTAAGGTAGTCGGCGATATGATTGCTGGTTCCTGGAATTGGTTGAATAACGAAGGTATACGGCTGTAAAGCCAATGCCCATCTAGACAAGCGTGGGCTGGACGAACGATTCTTCGACAAAAATGTCAGTGGCTTGTGGTCTGTCTGGATACAAAATTCTCGTCCCATGAGATAACGTCCTAGTTTCTGGACGGACCAGACAATGGCAAGACACTCACGCTCTATCACAGAATACTTTCTTTCTCTCTGCAATAACTTCCTACTGACATAACATACAGGATGGAGACATTCGTTCTTCTCCTGTAGAAGACAAGCGCCGACACCAGAGTCCGACGCATCCGTTCTGAGGATAAAATTAGATCGAAAATCGGGTAATATCAAAATGGGTGACGATGATAATGCTGTCACCAAATTATCAAATGATGTCTGACATTCAGACGTCCACTGGACCTTATCGGGTTGTCCCTTCTTAGTAAGGTCAGTAAGAGAAGATGACAAGGAGGAAAAATTTGGAATGAACTTTCTGTAATAATTTAAAATTCCCACTAAGCTTCTGACTTGTTTCTTTGTTTTTGGGATTTGCAACCCTACTAACTTGTCAATTTTTGTTTCTTCAGGTCTCTGAACACCTCTACCCACGATATGTCCTAAGAATAATAAAAATAATATTATCTCTGGACATGCCAAATCCATCTTTGCGGGTTTAGCAGTTAACCCAAAATGACGTAATCGTTGAAAAATTACTGTTAGTGTCTGAATATGATCAGACCATGTCGACGTATGGCATGCTATATCGTCAAAGAATGACACGACATTAGGTATGTCCTTCAACACTAATCTCATTAATCGTGCAAACGTCGCTGGCGCGTTTACCAACCCAAATGGCATGACCTTAAATTGGAATAATCCAATGGGCGTTTGGAACGCCGTGTATTGTTTAGACTCCTCAGTAAGCGGGATTTCCCAATAACCTTTCGTTAAATCTATCTTGGAAAACCACGTGGACCCGGCCAATGGAGCTATTAATTCCTCCTGAAACGGAATAGGCTCCCTATCGCCTACCGTAATAGTGTTCAATCTTCGAAAATCAATACAGAACCGCACCGATCCATCAAGTTTTTTCACGAGGACGATGGGTGATGAATACGGCGATGTTGATGGTTCTATCACACCTAACTTCAACATTGACTCAACTTCCTTTATGACTCTATCTCTCGAAGAAAAAGGCAACGGATACGGTCTAAGAAATACTGGCTTATCGGAAGTCAACTTTATTTGGTGCTGGATCACCGTAGTGCGACCCGGCAAATCCGTAACAACATCCGGAAATGACGCTAACAGGGTCTCAAGTTCCCTACTCCTTGAACTCGTAAGGTCAGGGTTAATTTTTACGTCCCTGTAACCTTGTGTCGCAGTTAACTCCGGCAATTGAATTTGTAAATCTTCCTGCGCCTCGGTGTCGCTTACGTCACAGTCCAACTGGTCTACGACCCCCGTACAAGCGGTAGAGAAGACAGTCTCCTCTGGTCTTGTCTGTGCACACAGATACTGTGGTCTCTCATAAAATCTCTGTAGCATATTAACATGGAAAACCTTACTCGCTCCATCAATGTGGATAGCGTAATCTACCTTTGAAACAACTCGCTCAATAACATAAGGGCCTTTCCATGTCATCAATAACTTATTATGGTCCGTAGGTAACAACAGCAGAACCTTGTCTCCTGGCTTAAAAATTCTCAGTTTGGACCCTCTATCTTTATAGTCTTTTGCTCTTTTCGAAGCGATACCAGAAGCTTCTTCTGCTATAGTGCGCGCTGAAGATAGTCTTTCTCTTAAATCAACAAGGTACTGAAACACCGAAATCTGCTCATCGTCTCCCGATGATGGCGACGTCATCATGTCCCGAAGAACATCAGTTGGGCCCCTAGGACTACGACCGTACATCATTTCGAACGGCGAGAATCCCGTTGACTCCTGCCGTACTTCTCTGTACGCGAATAACACTGCAGGGATATATCTATCCCAATCTTTAGGGCGATCAGCAGCTACCTTACGCAGCATCGACTTTAACGTCGAGTTCAATCTCTCGCACATGCCATTAGCCTGCGGATGATAAGGGGTGGTAGTGATGGGTTGTATGCTGAATAAGCGGAATAATTCCTTCATCATCTGCGACGTAAATTGCGCGCCCCTATCAGACAGAATTTGCTCTGGTATTCCTACCCTAGCGAAAATTGCAAACAACGCTTCCGCGACTGCTTCAGGCGTTATGGTCCGCAGGGGAACCGCCTCTGGCCATCTCGTAGCATTACATATGACCGTTAAGAAAAATCGATTCCCCCTATCGGTCGCTGGGTGAATGGGGCCAACAAGGTCTATCGAGACCTTTTTAAACGGTTCCGAGACCGTGGGGATCTTCTGAAGAGGAGCCTGGGGTGTACGACCCTTATGCGTCGTCTTTTGGCACGCACTGCACGTCTTACAATAGACCTGTACATCTCTGTGGATCGATGGCCAGTAAAAATTTTTTAGAACCCTTTCTTTGGTTCTAGCTATCCCCATATGACCCGCTAACGGGACATCATGTGCCAAATGCAATACTGTTGCGATCAGCAACGCTGGCACAACGACCTGCATTAAAATGGAGGACACCGTTACATACTTACGGAACAGAATGCCCCCCTGGACAAAAAAAGAAGATGACCCGTTTTTATATTTCCTCGTTTTCTCCGTTCGCGCCTCCCCAAAACATGGGTTTAATGATGGGTCCTCCCTTTGTAATCTCGCCAAGCGCTCTGGCGTGATATCTAGGTTGACCGCTGGCGTCGCCAAAGGTCTAATCTTATCTTTATCAGCTACCCGTCGACGTGTTTCGACCGCGGCGCAAAAGTCAATACCCTTTGATTGCGACCATGCTTGCACGTTCTCATCGGAAGGGGAAACTACCCGTGATACATTCCCAATGATGAGCTGGGCGCCTGGAAAACAACCAACGACTGCTTCGACTTCCCCGCTAAGGAAAGGTGTATCTATCACTATTCTTGCCATGGGTAATTTCTCAATGGCCCCCGAAAATTGGATGCACGGGACAGTCTCACCTGTAAGCTGTGAATCCCGAATGCAGTCTCTATGCACTCCCACAACGGTAGATCCTGTATCCCGTAAAACCGAGACCGGTTCGTCCCCAACAAACCCCGGATAAACCCTAAGACCACCTCCTGTATGACATGAATTTATAACGGGGATCTTTCTCCCACAAGGTAAAACACCGGAAGATAATAACTTCTCACAACTGGGACACTTAGAATACTGTCCGCCTCCGTTGTCCGATGTAACGCACGCAGCCGCATGATGAAATTTATTTGGGGAACATGGACTGGAGCTACTGTCCACGTTCGCCGCTATCCTACCTGCAGGGCAGTTCACGCTGATGTGATCCGCTCTACCGCAGTTCCAACACTTCGCGGCTCTACACTCGCGTGAAAAGTGACCCACGCGTCCGCAAGTCCAACACTCCGCTCCCTGTGCTGCTCTAGGCCTGGGTCCCCGTGACCCCTCGCGACCGGAACTAGAGTCCCTATGCCGTCGGTCGTCGGCAAAGGTCACAAATCGCCCCCGGTCATTACCGCGACCTAGCCCTCCTGCTCGGTCAAACTTACCGGATCCAAATGCCGGTGATTGGTGATAGCCCCTATGCTGCCCCTGGGCTTGCCCGCTATAGGCACCACGCTGACGCGACCTGTCCCTAAGTCCTGCCGGCGACCCCTCGACAACGGCGACGTACCCAGCATCTTGGACGCACGCCCTGGCGACTGGTTTGGACGGATGTGCCGTACGGTATGCCTCCGCCAACTTAGACGCCTCCTGCACCGTCGCGGGTTCGTTCTCTTTCAGGAAAGCCACCAGATCTTTGTGGCACGACGCGTACAGCTGGTCGCGGATCATTAGGTCTTTTAGTTTAGCAAAATCCGTGCCCACATGCGCCAAGTCTACCCAGTTCGCGAAATACTCCGTTAGTCTCGCGACGAAGGCAGCAAAGTCCTCCCTGGTATCTGCACGTGCCCGCCTAAACTGCTCCCGGAAATATTCCTCGGTACGCGCAAATCGGCGAAGCAGCAAAGCCTTCAGCTTATCGTAATCTTGCACGTCTTCGCGCTGTAGCTCTTTAAAGTAGGTTAACGCTCGCCCCTGCAATAGCGATGCCAGGTACGTGGCCCATAATTCCTTATTTTCCCCCCATTGCAATTGTGCGTTCAGTTCGAACCTATAAAGGAAGGCGTCTATGTCGTCCTTCCGGTCGTCGAACGTAGGGAGCTTAATCCTAACGCCACCTTTATTGTGTACCTGCCGCTCAACTGTTTCTGTTGGCGTATTCCTCTTGAGTTCTAATTCCGCAATCTTTACTTGCGCCTCTATCTCCTTTAACCTAAACTCCCTCTCCTGAGCCTGTCTCTCCTGTTGCTGATGCAACTCCTTTAACTTAAACTCTCTTTCCTCTTCCTTATCCTTTTTTTCCTGCTCTCTATCCTTAGCACGCTCATCGCGCATTTCTGCCTGCTGTTCTTTAATCCAGCCGCGTAGCTCTTCTCCCTCCAGGCCAAGTTCCTTACCCAACTTCATTAGTTGTTGGAGTTCCGCCATTTCACAGATTTATGGTTATGGTATCTATTATAAGACGACCAACCTGTCGGTATGATCACTAACGATACGACCAGAGACCTGAGATCACACCAGATATAACAATACCCAGTTGTCTCAATTACAATTCAGAAATTTACCTTTACAGCACAACTAATTCTATATCTATAAAATGTATAGCACTATTAATTATAAAGGAAAAAAGAAACGACAAGAATGAAGAAATACAGTAGAAGGACCACAAGTACGTCAAGGACAACGAACCAGACTAGGACAAAGCTTCTACAAAAAAAAACTATAATGGAAAAAAATACAACCTAACTACGCCGATTACACTACAAGGTACGAACAAGAACAGAGTCTGAAAAAAAAGAACGTATCTACAGAAAGGTAGAAGAGGGACAAGAGAAACGTCTTCCTAAAACAACGAGGAAGATAGAACGCTACAATCTAAACAAAAATACAGGTCCCTACAGAACTGTTCACTGTGATGAGCGAAGTTCCAAATTTAGCCCACCTCCCGAAGAGGACAAACTACGCTCACCACAGCAAAACCGCGCCACCGCCCGTATAACCTATAACGACAACAAAAACAGCAAAAACAGGGAAAAAGACAGATTAAAGGAACAGCCCAAAATCCAGGGCACTAAATTTCAGCTTCACTTAACTTTTGAAATTTTGAGTAAAACTTCTCCCTTCAATCGGAGCTCTGGCTGCTCGTCTCCTCAGGCTGCACGCACACACTGCAGAAATTTAAGTACACATTAATACATATTCCTCAAAATACATGCATCAATACATATTATTATTCATAAACATACATAAATCATATCATCAAAATTCCATTCATCCCACGAACAAAGGCAACAGCGTGAATTCCTAGCACAACAGAAAAACAACTAGATATAACGAATACACAATGTCAAAATGACCACAGGTAAACAGGACGAGCCCCCAATGTCACAAATCCCAGACTGGGAAATGTAATAAGTTATGACAGGACAACAACCACGAACAAACAAGTTAACACTTAACAGAACAATCCATCAGACTCACACATTTATTAAACATAATTATACAGATAATAGCGCAATTACATACATTATATTACTGAAATCAACTGCCGTACAACGGCCTTATTCTCACACACACTCTCCCTGGGATCCACAATCCGGTAGTCACTCCTAAAGGCACTTCGGCCTCAGCCTCTCCCCTCAGGGTCTTAATAGCACATTAATAATTTACTGGCACCGCAGTCTCTCAATATCACCTTCCTATTGTCATACACCTTAGCACTCCCCTAGCACCTCAGCAGGGCAATAACGCATTATTATTTCCATAGCCATCAACATGGCAACAACATAGTATCAGTTCACTAGCCTATCAACATGGCAACAATATAGTATCTCATTCACTCTCATATCTACGTCCCTGTCCGTGGCCTGACTGCCACGACTTTATGTGCCTCTACTGTCCTGCACTGACAGCCTCACTTCTGGCCTATGTGTGGCCTCCGGCCCTATGCTGGCCTATCCCCTGTGCTCATCGAGGTGGCTCTGCGGCCCGTCCCCGACACCTACAAGAATAACATTACATTGGTATAATACCCTACCATTCCTATTCACTCCACCTCTCCTTACAACCCATGAAGCGTACACACACTAGTTCACCTTCCACTCACCACACATCTTACGGTAACACACCTCCATCGGAGTACACACTACTCACTCGCGCTACAAATCCATGAACTCACTTTCATCTATCGCTCATGGCGCACATTGCTATATCCAATATCAAGGACTTCCACATTCCTCACATATACTTATTCACATCATGGTAATAGACGAATATAATATAATACATCAATCATAATAATCAATCAACGTTCTACATACCAGTCATTACTGGAAAGACTCTCACTAGTCTTCTCGACTGCTTCCCTTTAAGTCCGCCCGATGGGCTCTCTTTCACAGGTCCGATCCGTAGGACCTAACTTGCAGTGATAGTAATACGGCGCTTTCGCCTCATTCAGACTTCCACACCACTCATACACGCACGCTTTTCCCACTTGTCTGCATGAGTTATTTTTACTCTTCCCCTTTCACGTCTTTTCCTATCCGTCTGTCGTGAGCTCTTCTTATTCTACACCCGCTCTGTAGCAATCCCCTTAATTGCACTCACTTCACTCGTGACAATGACATTATACCAAACGCATTTTCCACTACCCTGCCTGCACGGCTTGAACGATAATTGAATATACGTTTGTCATTGTCTATTAGGCCATGTGCTTCACTGTATGGTTTCAGAAGGTTTTCAGTCATCGCAAAAGCATCATCTGCTACAAAGACATAATTATGGTATGGACACCGAATCACTTTCATGGAAAACCTCTGGTGGAGGAATTTGAAGTTTGTTGTTATTTAAACGTCCCCCAAATTCAATGCTGTTGAAAATGCCTCCATCAGAAACGCGTCCGTTGACTCCAACATCAACCATCCGAAAGTTGTAATTTGCATCTACAACTGCCATTAGAACAATACTGAAGAACTTTTTGTAATTGTAGTTCATAGATCCGGATCCAGGAGGTTTCCTGATGGCAACATGCTTTCCATCAATCGCTCCCAGGCAATGTGGAAAATTCCAATGAGATTCAAACTCTTGTCTGATCATCTTCTGTATTTGGTAACTGAAAAATAATACAAATGAATTAATATAATATTGGTTTCCTCATTTTTTCATATAATGTGTGTATGGCATACTCAATGATAGATCAGCATTAATGGCTTTAAGATGTATTTGCTAAACTATTTTATTCTGTGTTTTATTTCAGGACTATTCAATAGATGCTCCAGAATCGGACACTGGCTCCACTCCAAGCAATCAAGTCCTTGAAAGTAACAAGATAAAGATGAATAAGAAGAGAAGTTTCAACGAGAGGCATGATCAGATGATGTCATTAGTATGCAAACGATTGCAGAATGATGAAACAGATGATGATGGAATCATGAGTATGGTTAAGGCGTGGGTTCATGAGCTGAAGCAAATGAAAGAAGACCAGAAATTATTTGCAAAGAAAGCCATCAATGACATCCTGTTCGAAGGTAGACTTGGCACACTGCATAGAAATTCTGTTCAAATAAATGAAGTTGCACATCACTCATTGGTGAACACACCACTTGCACGGCCATTATCTTCTGCTTCCAGCCTATCACCTACATCATATTCAAATTATTCACACCAAGATGAGCAGAATGGACAATTGATGCAGGACAATGAGGCCCATGCTCAGGGCAATCCTCTCGCGAACTATTTTTCCTCTTTTGTACCATAGATAAAGCCAGAGATTTGAATCAGTTTGTGTTATTGTTCCAAATGTAAAGATTTTACTTAAAACTTGAAAACCTCAAGTTAATAAACATAAAACGATAATTGAAAGTTGTTATGTTTGTAATCTGGACTGCGTGTGTGCGTGTGTGTGTATGTGTGTGCATGCGTGCGTGTGTCAAATGTACAATGAAAGACATTTTATTGTGTACCAAAAGGGTCAAAATTTAAAATACCAACAATACATACTTCATGTTTTAAGTCAAATATATTTCTTGTTTATATCAAATACATACTACTATATCAAACACACAAATGTAAAGATTAACCTACAAATGTATCTGACAAAAAAGATGTCTATTTGACCTATAAAACATAAACATGCATTTTGGCACAAATTGATTATTTATACACCATAACATTTACCTTAATATACTTATCCAAACTGACGATGATAGCTTCACACGTTTCAATGACAATTTTGCCCAAACTCTGTGGTGATATAGCGGTAAGGAATTTCAGATCTTCAAATGTATTTCCTGTAGCCAAAAAGCGCAATGTGGCTGATAATCGTTCCATCGGTGGTATTGCATCACGCAGCTTTGTGTCTCTTTTTTCGATGAAAGGTGTCACCAGCTGTAGTAGCTCTTTAAATGAATCTTCATCCATTCGAAGAAAATTTCTAAAATCATCAGGTTGATTAATCCGGAGTTCTTCCATAAGGGCAGAATGACCAAATGTGTGTCTTTCTAAAAACCATCGTTTAATCCAACATTTCTTTTTATTTTTTCCCCATTATCCAAGGCCAGTATCACGCCTAAGGCCACAACTGGATCCATGTTTAAAGAGCGGTGGCAGGTAAAGAAATGACCGAAAATATTGAAGAAAATATTGAATAGTTTGTGGAAAAAAAAATATTGTCAATATTATTTAATCAATTTATTATTGACAATAATATTGCGAGCGTATGGGCCGCTTAGATTTCATTATCAATTGAAATCAAATTTTAAAAAGCATTCTTATTTCAATGGATCATAAAACTTTTATTTCATTTTTGTTTTTAATTATGGCTCTTGTTTGGCACTGTGTTTTACATAGAGAGCTATAGCTGAACAGTCCACACAACGCAGCAGTTTCTCTGTTTCCCTTTGTAATTAGGCTTCGTCCCCCTGACAACATTCACTAATTAAAAACACATTGTGGCAGACTACATTCTTTTCCAGTTTGGAGTTCCTGCTCTGCCTAAAATTTCTTTACCCCCATTTCTCCCGTGGGTAAAAATGATTTACACTTTATTCCTTCCCTAGCTGGTTTCTCCCAATTGTTCTCCTCAATAAATGAAATTCCTCTTGTTAGATTTGAAATTTCTCCCTTTTGATTTGAAATTCTTCCCTTTAGATTAGAAATTCCTTCACTTAGATTTGAAATTCCTCCCCTTAGATTTGAAATTCCTCCCCTTAGATTAAAAATTCCTCCCCTTAGATTAGAAATTCCTCCCCTTAGATCTGAAATTCCTCCCCTTAGATTTGAAATTCCTCCCCTTAGATTTGAAATTCCTCCCCTTAGATTAGAGATTCCTCCCCTTAGATTTGAAATTCCTCCCCTTAGATTTGAAATTCATCCCTTTAGATATCAAATTCCTACCTTTAGATTTGAAATTCCTACCCTTCAGATTAGAAATTCCTCCCTTTAGATTTGAAATTCCTCCCCTTAGATTTGAAATTCCTCCCTTTAGATTTGAAATTCCTCCCCTTAGATTAGAAATTCCTCCCTTTAGATTTGAAATTCCTCCCCTTAGATTAGAAATTCCTCCCCTTAAATTTGAAATTCCTCCCCTTAGATTAGAAATTCCTCCCCTTAGATTAGAAATTCCTCCCCTTAGATCAGAAATTCCTCCCCTTAGATTTGAAATTCCTCCCCTTAGATTTGAAATTCCTCCCCTTAGATTAGAAATTCCTCCCCTTAGATTAGAAATTCCTCCCCTTAGATTTGAAATCTCTCCCATTAGATTAGAAATTCCTCCCTTTAGATTTGAAATTCCTCCCCTTAGATTAGAAATTCCTCCCCTTAAATTTGAAATTCCTCCCCTTAGATTAGAAATTCCTCCCCTTAGATTAGAAATTCCTCCCCTTAGATTAGAAATTCCTCCCCTTAGATTTGAAATTCCTCCCCTTAGATTTGAAATTCCTCCCCTTAGATTAGAAATTCCTCCCCTTAGATTAGAAATTCCTCCCCTTAGATTAGAAATTCCTCCCCTTAGATTAGAAATTCCTCCCCTTAGATTAGAAATTCCTGCCCTTAGATTTGAAATTCCTCCCCTTAGATTAGAAATTCCTCCCCTTAGATTTGAAATCCCTCCCTTTAGATTTGAAATTCCTCCCCTTACATTTGAAATTCCTCCCCTTACATTTGAAATTCATCCCTTTAAATATCAAATTCCTACCCTTCAGATTTGAAATTATTCCTTTTAGATTTGAAATTTTCCCCTTAGATTTGAAACTCCACACTTAGAGTTGAAATTTTCGCCTTAGATTTGAAATTCATCCCTTTAAAAATCAATTTCCTACGCTTCAGATTTGGAATTACTCCTTTTAGATTTGAAATTTTCCCCTTAGATTTGAAATTCATCCCTTTAGATATCAATTTCCTACCCTGCAGATTTGAAATTAATCCTTTTAGATTTGAAATTTTCCCCTTAGATTTGAAATTCCTCCTTTTAGATTCGAAATTCTTCCACTGGGAACCAAAGCCTCTCATCTGAGAATCCCTGGTCTGTTCCAAGCTTACAACATCATACTGGAAGACAAATGAGTTGATTAAATTACGTATCAAGTCACGGAGCTGGCTGAGATCCAGGATGATATTTGACATTCGCAGTAGATTGGCATAGCATGATAACACTATCTCTTGAACTTTCAGTGCAGCTTTGTTTTAACAGCACTGTGAAAATCTTACCAGACACACCGCTTGATAGTTCTGCTGCGGATTGTCTTTTTTTTATGGAGTGACGGAGTGGCCGAACGGTTAAGTTACCTGTTTCCTACTTTCTGGCAAGGAGGTAGTGTCGTAGCAAAGGTCGCTCATTTGTCTTTCTTATTTATTTCATTCCCGCTTCTCTGCACTACAACTTTAATTCGCCCCGTATTTTCTCTGAATGATTACCTTAGTGTTTACGTGTCCATTAAGCTTCTGTTTACTTCTGTTAACTTATGAAAATCCTAGCTCGTCTTTCAATGAAATTTCATCACGTAAACTCATATGAGAATCTAAATATGGTTTCGAGGGGTTCCTTATACTCACCTTGAACAACAAAAATACGGCGTTGTCATCCGTAAACGTGCACATTTCTTGTAAGATAATGTTGATGTCGTTGTTTTTTCGAATACTATTTTTATCATAAATATGCAGCACTCACATGTTTCGTTCACCTGAGAGTTTCAATTCTTTTTTTTCTTTTTTTTTTGGCGTTTGCATAAAAGAAGCATCCTTTTTCATTGTGTGAACGAATCAAATATTCAATCCTTCTCACCATTTACTGTCAGTTTCTAACAAAAGTTTACACAATTTGCCCAAATATATGCAACATTTGAAATGGCAATACTCGTTATTTGTGATTGAAATCTAGGTGTGTATAAGAACGTGCACTCAAACAACAACAACGACAAGAAATATAACAACAGGTTTTCCACCAGGTCATGTGTAACAGAATGGCAAGCTACAGCCTTGATGACCAATGACACATAATGAAACGAACAATGCGACAGACGTTAGCGAGTTCTTTACAAACAATCCTTGTTTTTCCTACACTCTAGGTCAGGGGTCACCAAACTACGGCCCGCGGGCCAAATCCGGCCCGCGACGTCAGTTGATCCGGCCCGCCATGGTACTTGATTTTGTTTGATAAAACCAGGGATATCTTGAGGTACGGGATGGACAACTGCGTATGTGACCCGCGCTTGTAAGTCTGTCGGTTATCCGGCCCTCTGTGAAAATAGTTTGGTGACCCCTGCTCTGGATGAACCTGTTATTGATTTTGTTCACTTACGTCACCCAAAAGAAGTGTTAAACAGACAAACGGACGTACATGCAAACACACATAGAGATTTTGAGGGGGGGGGGGATGGGGGGGGGGCGTAAGAAGAATTGTTTTGCAAAATGTCAAAGATGACAGTTATAACAAATTTAATGAATGAGGTGAGAAACGCCCGACTCATAAAATTTATTACCGTGTTTTCAAAGGTTGCGGGTCAGATCAAGAGCAATGAATAATTTCAATTTGCCTTGGGCTGGTGGACGAGAGACCGCATGGAAAGGTTTACACACAGATGAAATAGGGCCTACAAGAGATGGGATTTTTGCCGGGGATGAGTAGGCTAGTTTCGTGTGTTATTTTTCTAACACACTGTGTTTTTCCAGTTCACTGAGAGAAACACAATGAATATAGGGCTAGAGAGCTTGACTAAATTATTCTATTGTTGTAATTGCAATACAGTATTGCCATGTACTGTTATATTGCTCCTGTGTGTGTGTACGTGCGTCTGTCTGTCTGTTTGTCTGTCTCTAGGTCTCTCTCCCTCTCTCTCTTTCTCTCTCTCCCTCTCTTTTTACTCTATCTCCCTCTCTCTCTCTCTCTCTTTCTCTCTCTCCCTCTCTTTTACTCTATCTCCCCCCCCCCTCTCTCTCTCTCTCTCCCTCTCTCTCTTTCTCTCTCTCTCCCTCTCTCTCTCTTTCTCTCTGTCTCTCCCTCTCTCTCTTTCTCTCTCTCCCCCTCTCTCTCTCTCCCTCTCTCTCTCTTCTCTCTCTCTCCCTCTCTCTCTCTTTCTCTCTACTGCTATAATTTCAACATGAATTGGGTTGTTAGTTCGTCAATAGAAGACCTATTTTTCCTCGTCGGCAATGGAAATGGTTACATCACTCACAGCCAGCGATCATTTTCGAGTAAAAAAAGTTGGTAATCAAAATGACCAAATATTTATCGAGAATGTACGTACTTTTCATCAGATATACCATCAGTTGACAGGAATATTATCAATGACCAAAAATAATTTTTGAAAATAAATTTGTATTTTTTTCTTAATATGTGCGTGTTTGTATGGCTGGGGAAGGAAAAAAAAACGGGGGGGGGGGGGGGGGCGGGGGTGTCTGTAAAGTAAAACTTAAAACAGCAAAATTAGGGGGAAAATGAATGAAAAGATGTTTCTCACCAATGAAGGTTTGGAGTGTTGACATTACACGTCAATGTCGCTCAAAAAAGTAAAATAAGTAAAACATGGAAACTTCAGCTGTAGTTTGAATTTGAGTTTGAATTTGAGTTTGAATTTGAGTTTGAATTTGTATTTGAGTTTGAGTTTGAATTTGAGTTTGATTTTGAGTTTGAATTCGCGTTTGAGTTTGGGTTTGAGTTTGGGTTTGAGTTTGAATTTGAATTTGAATTTGAATTTAGAGAAATCAGGTCGATACCGGCCTTCACTGTGCCATGAAAGAAGCAAGATCATAGACAAAATAGTAGAAGAACGGTAGGACAGCAAGAGATCCTAGCAGGTGCTTCTTCCGCCAACCACCGCCTGCCCTGTAGGAGATGAAATAACATACAACTAAGCACAGGCGCCACAACAGTTTCATAGAAATAACACTGGTACATCTTGTACATACCATAGTGAGATATTTTCTTATAGCCGGGCTATATTGTGACATCTGAATCGACACAAAGGTCTTGAACACCTTGCTCCAACTGGTAAAATAGAGGGCAAGAAAAGCGGAGGTAGACAAAGAATAACATATCTAGAGAGTTTGAACAGATGGGCGACAGGGAAAAACCAGGACAATAATTATAGACTTTTTGAGAGGATGCCAGCGGAGGAATGAGTGACGAACCACGATCGTCGATATCTGTTCCAGATCCGGCACTTGAAGAGAGAGAAGATATTACTCACGGTGAGAGATTCAAGCAAATGTGATGGTGAAAACCAAAAACAAAAGATACGACAAAAACGAGGGAGTTTTTTTTGGGGGTGGGGGGGGGGGGGGTTGGGTTGAGGATAGCAGATGAATTTGTTCTGGAAACGCAAAAAGAAAGATTATTTCCAGCAGTAAGTTTTAATTGTTTTTTATTATTTGCTTGAGAAGTCAGTTTTACATGGCACACAAATTACCGAGGGCATTTGTGAAGGATAATCATGGGGCGCTGATTGATAGCGGTACACAAAATGGAGGACAACTTGTTCGGGGCCAGATATGAAGTATGGGCGCAAAGAAAAGGTTGTATGTTCCGAAACCCTGCGTGAGAAATAAAACCCAAGCGATACAAAACAAACTGAAGAGAAGATTGTATCGTTTGGGTTTTATTTCTCACGCAGGGTTTCGCCACATACAAAATTTTATTTTTGCCCAATTTTGACTTTGCTTGTAGCCCTGCTGCGAGCCCACTTTTTCTGTGCTTTTTATGATATTTCGTCAATATATTATTATGAAGTATGTACATTCTCCCCTCAATGTGTGAAAAGTGTCGTCTGCCGACATCACTACTTTAATCCCTAGTTTATTTCTGTAGGATTGGTAGAATTCACGTAGGGGCAGGATCATGACACCAAATCGATGTCAGAGGGATGTCGTAGACGGGAGATCTAGACGGGAGAATGATGTCATTCCTAAGTGCAAACCTGACGTCAGTCCTACGTTAGATTTCCGTACAAATTCTGGCCCAGGTACCATTTACATGTCCAGTCCGAGAAACTATTTCGTTGCCAGAACAGAACAGACAGTTCTCCTGTTCCAAGCGCACACGAGAGAGTTTTAATCTATAAAGTGAAAAGTAACTTTTTCTAATTACCGGTAGTCTGGAGGTAAGGTATTCGCCTCACATGCCGAAGGTACCGGGTTCGAATCCCGGTCGGTGCAGGCATGTTGGAATTTTGGGATTTTTTTTGTTCATATTTTCCTGTCCCTGATTCTATGGTAGGTAGGATCGAGCACCTAGTCTTCTCGGATAAGGACGAAAAACTGGGAGGCCCCGTGTGCACGTTGTGCACGTTAAAGATACCTTGGCAGTTGGAAATCGAGAAGAGTAGGCCGAATAGGCCTCTGCCCGGGCAAAATTAAATACAAGGTATCCCTACCACTTCCTTCCCACCCCTCCATAACAAAAACAAAAAACTGTGGCGACGACGTGACGGCTCCAGTTGTAACTGGGTTGCAATGAAATTAAGGCAAATTTCCCAAACGGGCACAGCGCCGGTTTGACACGTACTTTTGGGATGGCCCCTTGCGGCTGTGCACTTTTAGAGAACACGATGAACAAAGAGAATTAAATAATGTGAAGACCAGGGGGAATAATTCATTGGGAAATTGAGAAAAAAACACAAAGTGGTGTGCGTGACTGATTATTCTGACCCACATATAATGTTGTTGATCATGTCAGGGTTTAACGCGCGGAACAAAAAACAAAACAAAACAACAACGCGTTATTACAGATAACCACGGGCTGGCCCTGAAACCGCACAAGTGCGTTCGCACTACTGTAGAGGCAACATTTTCTTGCTCAAGGGCCCATCCATAAGGTATGTACGCTCGGAGATATGGGAAAGGGGGGTCTCTCCCGCCCCCCCCCCTCCCCCAACCCAGTGTATGAAAAAGAAACTGCTGGGAGGAAAGAGATGGGAGGATTATAGATGTCAGCAAATTATCTAAGATGCCGTGATGGAAAATGGGGAGTCTGAAGATCAGTTAAAAAAAATAAGTTTGTGCGTTTTTACATACATTTGTGGCACAGGGTAGCCAGGTTATACAATGTTCGTTTTTCCTTATGAGTATCCTTAACAATGCCTTTGGTAATTTGTGTCCACGTAAAACCACAGACTAATAAAATACCCAGGCTGGATGATCCCATTGTGTGATGTCACAAAACAGCGAAAGGTCATGAACCATCCGCCATTCTAGGTTTAAGGTAGCGACCGGCGCTTCAGCATAGCTACAATTTTGAATGACACCATTTTGAGGCGCCTACTGAACGCGGAAGTTTGGTTCCGCACCAAGAAATTAATACATGTACAACCAATCTTGACGAATAAAAAGAAATTTCTACTGCTGATAGAACTAGAATCGGAATTTTCCGAGTGGCGGCCATGTTGGTTATACAGACGTCGCTCGGGAAATTCCGTAAATAACGGCACACCCCGAAGCTCGTGTTTCCAGTCTAGCTAATTTATTAGTCTGTGCGTAAAACTGACTTCTCAACAATTAGCAGTAAACTATTAAAACTTACTAGAAATAATAGCGTATGAAAAGCAAACGTACCAGTATTAAACAATAATCAGATATAAACTAGATCTAGCTTGGTAATGAAATTGTCAAACTGGCTGTGCAAACTGCTCTTTGAAGCTCCGAATGTTGAGGTCATTGGTATATGGTGTAGGAGAAACTCAGACCTTGGTATTTGCACCCACCGGGTGGTCTTTGAGGCTTTTAAATATCAAGGCTTTATTACGGCCCTTCAAGGCATGTTTTTTCATTTGAGTGACAATTTTCTTTCTTATACAACGATTAAATTTGCTGAAAAATATAAATTGAAATGGAAATTAGCATTTCATTACCAAAATTGAAAAGCGTACGGAGGCTCCCACAAACCCCGTTCCTTCCACATACGCTTCTTGTAGTCTGGGGGCACCTCCCCATGTACGCTTTTTGTAGTCTGGGAGCACCTCCCCATGTACGCTTTTTGTAGTCTGGGAGCACCTCCCCATGTACGCTTTTTGTAGTCTGGGGGCACCTCCCCATGTACGCTTTTTGTAGTCTGGGAGCACCTCCCCATGTACGCTTTTTGTAGTCTGGGAGCACCTCCCCATGTACGCTTTTTGTAGTCTGGGAGCACCTCCCCATGTACGCTTTTTATAGTCTGGGAGCACCTCCCCATGTACGCTTTTTTTTGTCTGGGAGCACCTCCCCATGTACGCTTATTGTAGTCTGGGGGCACTTCCCCATGTACGCTTTTCGTAGCCTGGAGTACCTCCCCCATGTATGCTTTTCGTAGTCTGGGGCAAGTCCCTCCTCCTCCCCAACATGTACGCTTTTCGTAGTCTGGGTGCACCTCCCCATGTTGGCCTTTTGTAGTCTGGGGTACCTCCCCCATGTAAGATTTCCGTAGTTTTGGGAGTACCTCCGCTTATGTACGCTTTTCGTACTCTGGGGAGGGGGGGGGCGCACCTCCCCTATGTATGCTTTCCGCGTAGACTGGGGGCACCTCCACTTTGTGCGCTTTTCGTAGCCTGGGGACGCCTCCTCTCATGTACGCTTTTCGTAGTCTGGGGGCACCTCCCCCCACCCCCGGAGCGAATCTGCTTTCTAGACGGCCCCCAGGGCCAGCACGACGCCACACTTTGTTGTATCTGAGAAAGGAAAAAGTCCCCCCATCAGCGAAACGCTCCGGCTTGCCCAAACATCATTGTCCCGAGGTCCATGATCTTTCAATCCATTAGCACAGTGGATCTCAAACGGGGAGCACTTGCCTCCCACAACAGCAATTTCAAATCTAAGGTGAGGAATTTTGAAAGGGGCGTGGGTGAGGGTGGGGGGTGGGGGTGGGGGGGGGGGGCAATGGAGATGAATTTCAGTTAGAGAAGAACTCCAAAATGGAAAAGAATGTACCTAGTACACTGGGCATGAAATCAAATCATTAAAAATTTTGTGATCCATTGAAATAATGGCGTATTTTTTTTCGTTTGACTGGAAATGGTAGAGAAATTTAGTTTCATAAATTGCTTCAATAATATTATTTCCCCACTGTAAAATTGTAATGGTAAAAAAAAAAAATTAAATTAAATTATCAGATGGCAATTTAAAATTGGGGGGGGGGGGGGCGGGGGAGAGGGGTGAGAAACAGAGGAAACCTGGGACGGCAAGAGGAGAGATGTGGCCTGACACTCTGAGAACCGCTGTATTAGACGCGTTGGGTCCAGAGGAAGAAAATTGCAACAAAAAAAAAGGTGAATGGGATGAGGAGAATGATGACCTTTTGTGTGCTGCCCGACAATCAATTTTCTGGCAGGAGAGTCAATATTTCATTCCTCCAGATAATCTATTCACAGTTCTGAGTTTGGTGTTTTACACTGTGCCTTTGTTAGGATTACGCACGGTCCCTAGGCGTTCTGATCTAGGGGCGCGTGTGTATACCTACCTATCCCTAATCCCGTCCTTATCCTCGACCCTAAATCTTATCCAATCCCTAATCCCGTCCTTATCCTCGACCCTAAATCTTATCGAATCCCTAACTCTGCCCCCCTACCCTTTCAACCAAAGAACAGGAAGAACACATAAAGAAAAATCTGAAAGAATAAATAATCATAATTGTCACGAGCAGAGTTATGGTCTTGGGGATCTAGTGACTGCACGAGAGGCAGTTAACTCACACTCGGACACATACACACAAGAAATCATTAAATAACAAGAATAATATATGCTGTCAGGCCGGCCGGGCCATATTATTACATAATATTAATATATAAAACAAAAGACAATAGAGGTATATTCAAAGCAAAAAATTCCAATTACTAACTTAACCTAACATCTTTATGCCACTATGTTCCCTATCAAAGGTAATGCAATTAATAGCCAAATGGTATATTATAAGAAACAAGATATTAATCTAAAACTAACAGTTGAGTCGCCAATGGCCAGACGCCAGGCAAACTCTCCAGAAATAATACCAGATTCTCAAGGTACACTGAAGGTTAGAACAGCCCAGTACATTCAAAGCCTACAGAATCACAAATTGGCTTGTAGGTAATTAAACAGATTGTAGGCCCGAGTCGTAATGATTCACAAGCTCACACTACGCTCGTTCGTCGAGTCCAAGCTGTGGTTTTCTCTGACTTCCTATGATGCTGTGGATTTTCTTCTATCCCTGACTTCTATCATACTTAAAGAATAAGCTGAGTTACCGTTGGTCACGCCTAACTGGTAGGCGCGAACATCAAAAGAGCGCAGCGTGGGCTCTTGCAGGTCAGTCCACTCAGACCTTTCTTTCTACTCAGTCAGTCCGATGGCAAAGGACTTTTAGTCTTCAGACCACACAGTTCAGGTACTGGCTAACCGGAGATATTTCACGAAACGATGCTTCTCTCGTCTGTATTCAATGAATCTCAACGTTACACGATGTTTTATACTATCCAACTACCCGGCAGGGCTAGTCCGCTGGCAAAATTAGTTCAGCAATCTCATTGGCCGAAACCATCACCATTTTGAATGTAGGAATATGGTCAGCACTATTCTACCAGCCAGTTAACGTGCAAAAACCTGTTTAGACATAATTAACAATGTCAACTATCCCCACCTTGTCTCACCCCTAATGCCTTACTTCTAATCATGCACATTAAAACCGAAAAGCGTAAATCTAATAGTTTAACTTTGCAATTCCTTACTAGCAAACAATAATTCGCGAGGACCGTTCAAGGCCATCAGCCAATTTCTCATGGCCCTGCTAAACAAACAACTCACGCCCCGCGTGAATTTTAATTAACTAGACTCATGACAATAATTAATTAAGGCTCCTGTCAAGGAGTATTTCGGGAGGAGCTCTCTAGTTTTGGAGTCAGAAGAGGCTTTAAAATACGTACCCCTAGCGCAAAAAACTTGGGGGACGTAGGTACTTGTAACAACGTCCTTATAGTTCAGAGTGCTGGACGTGTGCTCTCTAGCGCACTCCGCGCCGTTTATTGACAAGGTATGTATTAGTTCATTGTCTTTAATACTCGCAGAGAATTGTGATCAATTTCTATTGCGTTTATTGGCATGTTTCAGTTACGTCATCAAAATTTGAGCTGTGAGCTGTCATGCATTGCTCTGCCGCCAATTTGAGTAAAAGTAATTTTAAGTATTAGAGAAACGCTAGCTCTGCCAGTTAGAATGAAACCAATCCAAATATAAATGTATCGAGACTTTAGTTCTTGTTTGTTGAAACTCCACATTTTGCACAGCTGAGAAATTCGACAGTAAACATTCGTGGCTTCAGTTATTATGATGAGGAGCTAGAATAAATCGGAACTGTGAAACAGCTTGATAGGTGCCACAACGCATTTTACATACGTGTCAAAGTGTGCATTTGTTAAACCTCCTCTGCATACTATAAGATCTCCAGGGTTTTTCAGAAAATGGAGGTAGAACAAACGAGGACCAAGGTCACGATATAATTTTTTTTCAAAATAACTGTCGCGCCATAACGGGACGTAAAATTATTCACAAAATCATGACACTTTTATGTAGTATCACTGACTTTGCTTATTACAGAAACCGTACTCCGAGCCTATAGACGACCGACTTATATTTTGTTATAAATTTGCAACAGTTTGAAAGGCCGAAACATGTAATGAAAGAATCCACTCTTCCTCTGAAGATCGACATCTGTCTCGCTCCACCTGAGGAGTTTCCTGCCACAGTCCATCTTTTGACGTGAATAAGTTGACACTGATAAATTTAATGGGCCAGTCAATGTTGATTGGCTGTCTTGGACATTGTATGACATCTGGGTAACTGTAACGGGATCTCTTTCTCTTGCCCTGATTTCTGGGGGGGGGGGGGAGGGGGAGGGGGGGTCGCTCTATGGTTTCCCACACATCAGTCCGTGGGGACTCGTCAATGCTCGTGCTCCTAAGTAGGTCACAACTGACGCAGGTTGAAGTGAGAACACAGACTCTGGGCTAACGGTCTGCCTGGCCTGTCAAGGCAGAAATCTAAATAATAATTAGCATAATAATAATAATAATAAAAACTCTTTATCAAGATCTACTGCCGCTCGTACAGTTTGGATTTAATAGAAATTTTGAAAGTGCTTTCCTTCCGACTGGCAGTTTTTTTTTTTTTTTATAGATTTGGAGGCAGCAGAAATGGTGGGTGGTTATTTTTTTGTAGTTGGCTTTGTGTCGCTGATTTTGTCCCCGATCTATTTTTTCTCTCAATGAAGAAAAAAGCCTTTTACTTCCCTTTTACTTTCCTACACTAGACCATGTCACTGAGAGCACATTGCATGCCATGGAGGGAGGTGGTGCTGGTTAAGTTTAGAAATGAATAAAAACCTATTTGTATTGGTGAACTTCGTGGGTCATCCTTTCGGTTACATCTCAGCACACTATGCTAACCTAACTCTTTGTACTGATTTCTTTCCGTCTGAAGCGGTGCCGCCTTTTGTCTTTTACCGTTCGCAAAACAAGATTCGATGGAAAGAAGAATGCTTAACATCAGACTACAAGATAAAATTCCCCACGGCGAATATATGCAAACAAACAAAGCTAACGGACGTAATAAAATTCATTCTACAGCAAAAGTGGAATTGGGCCGGACATGTGGAAAAGATGAATGACAATAGATAGACAAAACCCAGCACTGAATGGCAACCAGGGACAGGAAAGAGAACACGAGGATTACAGACGACCAGGAAGAAGATGGCAGGATGATATTAAAAAAGAGAGGGGGGAACAACATGGACGAGGAAGACATCAGACAGAAATGAATGGACGCCATTGTCGGAGTGGAGGGCTACATCCTGCGGTGGGTGGACAATGCCTGGGTGAAAGGTGAAAGAACAGGACTGTTATCAGTTTATATTAAAATTATAATTATATTGTTTACTGATTGAAAACAAACTGACATTATACTACAGGAGAGAGTGTTTAAGTGTTGAGAAGCGGGGGAAAAAATGAAGAGGGGGAAGGCGGTTGGAGGTGGAGGTGGAGGTGGAGGTGGAGATGGGGTTGGGCGGTGGAGGTGGAGGTGGAGGTGGAGATGGGGTTGGGCGGTGGAGGTGGAGGTGGAGGTGGAGATGGGGTTGGGCGGTGGAGGTGGAGGTGGAGGTGGAGATGGGGTTGGGCGGTGGAGGTGGAGATGGGGTTGGGCGGTGGAGGTGGAGGTGGAGATGGGGTTGGGCGGTGGAGGTGGAGATGGAGGTGGAGATGGAGATGGGGTTGGGTGGTGCAGGTGGAGGTGGAGGTGGAGATGGAGGAGGAGGTGGAGGTGGAGGTAGAGATGGAGATGGAGGTGAAGGTGGAGGTGGAGGTGGAGATGGAGGTGGAGATGGAGGTGGAGATGGAGGTGGAGGTGGAGGTGGAGATGGAGGTGGAGGTGGAGGTGGAAGTGGAGATGGAGATGGAGGTGGAGGTGGAAGTGGAGGTGGAGGTGGAGGTGGAGGTGGAGATGGAGGTGGAGATGGAGGTGGAGGTGGAGGTGGAGATGGAGGTGGAGATGGAGGTGGAGATGGAGGTGGAGGTGGAGATGGAGATGGAGGTGGAGACGGAGGTGAAGGTGGAGGTGGAGATGGAGGTGGAGGTGGAGATGGAGGTGGAGGTGGAGGTCGAGGTGGAGATGGAGGTGGAGGTGGAGATGGAGGTGGAGGTGGATGTGGAGATGGAGGTGGAGGTGGAGGTGGAGGTGGAGGTGGAGATGGATGTGGAGATGGAGGTGGAGGTGGAGGTGGAGACGGAGGTGGAGATGGAGGTGGAGGTGGAGGCGGAGGTGGAGGTGGAGATGGAGGTGGAGGTGGAGATGGAGATGGAGGTGGAGATGGAGATGGAGGTGGAGATGGAGGTGGAGGTGGAGGTGGAGCTGGAGGTGGAGGTGGAGATGGAGGTGGAGGTGGAGGTGGAGGCGGAGGTGGAGGTGGAGATGGAGGTGGAGGTGGAGGTGGAGGCGGAGGTGGAGGTGGAGATGGAGGTGGAGGTGGAGATGGAGGTGGAGGTGGAGATGGAGGTGGAGATGGAGGTGGAGGTGGAGGTGGAGCTGGAGGTGGAGGTGGAGGTGGAGGTGGAGATGGAGATGGAGATGGAGATGGAGTTGGAGATGGGGATGGAGATGGAGATGGAGATGGAGGTGGAGATGGAGATGGAGATGGGGATGGAGATGGGGATGGAGATGGGGTTGGGCGGTGGAACTGGTGTCCCTCGCAGTGGTAATTATTTTTCCATATTTCTTTGTTCTCCATAATCGTAAGCGGGAACTATTTGTCTTCTATATCTTCTATACTATATATATTTGTGGACTTGAGATTTTTCGTTGCAAAAGGCTTCTGAACCACTCAACACTCAGACTTCAAATTTTATATGGTGCATCAGAATGGATGTAAGGGTGCACAGTTTTTAATAGAAGTCTCAAATCGGTGTAGTTTTTTTTATTGGAAATTTATTGTTTCGCCATCATTTAGATCTATTTCGAGTCATGGTTCGCCATTTTAAGGTTTCGTGATCACTTCCTGCGATGTGTTCACTATCAAACACACTAACTCGTGCGCAAATCATGCTATTGTACGGGATGCGCAGGGTGTCAACTCACAAAGGCAGAGCAGTAAGACTTATTTAAAAACAAACAAACAAAAATAAAATAAACAAATAGGAACAGGCCAGACGAAGCAGGTCCATAATAACCACCCAGAACTGAAACCAATATTCAAACCGATTTATCCCGGGCAGGGCCGGGGACCTCAGCTAGTCCCTGATAATGACCCTGCCGCGAGTGACGTCAGTAAAGTCTACAGACAGTGAATACTAAATACACGAGGCGTCTTTTTCGCACCGTTAATTCTTGTTTGTTCCAACTCCACTTTTTGCCCAACTTGAGAAATTCCACGTTAAACGTTTGCGGGTTTAGTATTATGATAAGGAGTTAGAATAAACTGGAAGTGTGAAACAGCTTGATAAGTGCCACAACGCATTTTACACCAGTGTCAAAGTGTATGAAAATTTTGTTAGACCTCTTCTAAATACTAAAAGATCTCCGGTTTTTCAAAATATGGAGATAGAATAAACAAGAACGAAAGTCGCTTTTTTTGTGTTCGTTTTAATTGGGATTTGTCAAATCTTGTTGACTCTGTGTGTGACTAGTGACAGGTCAATGACTGGTGACAAGGTGACAGGTCTGTGACCAACTTCTATGGGAACTTAATGGTCTTTTGTCACCATCTCTTGTGGAGAAATAGGAACACAAAGCAGGAACCACTAGTGTGTGAGATGCCGCGGGAATGACAGACGGAGAGAGGAAGAGTGAAAAGAAAGAGAAAGAGGTAGAGAGGGAGAAGACAGAAAGAGGATGGAGAGAGAGAGAGGAGGGGGGGGGGAGAAAGAGAGGAATAAAGGGGAGAGAGAGTGAG
>OZ007580.1:50722014-50739514 GCA_963931925.1 Onchidella celtica
AGGGAGAGAGAGAGAGAGGGAGAGAGAGAGAGAGGGGGAGAGAGAGAGAGAGAGAGAGGGAGAGAGAGAGAGAGAGGAGAGAGAGAGAGAGGGAGAGAGAGAGAGGGAGAGAGAGAGAGGGAGAGAGAGAGAGAGAGAGAGAGAGAGAGAGAGAGAGAGGGAGAGAGAGAGAGAGAGAGAGAGAGAGAGAGAGAGAGGGAGAGAGAGAGAGAGAGAGAGGGAGTGAGAGAGAGAGGGAGAGAGAGAGGGAGAGAGAGAGAGAGAGAGGGAGAGAGAGAGAGGGAGAGAGAGAGAGAGGGAGAGAGAGAGGGAGAGAGAGAGAGGGAGAGATAGAGAGAGGGAGGGAGAGAGAGGGAGGGAGAGAGAGATTCATAGTGTTTTCAATTAACTACTGTTACAAACACGCACACACACAGACACACATACACACACACACAGCAGGAAAAAAGAACGGAGAAAGATCTTTTTTGGATAATTATAATTTCCTCTGATGTAGTTTTGATACCTCCTCTGTCTCCCACCCCTCCCCCTTCCCCCACCCCCTCCTGCACGCACTCTCTGCCTCCCATTGACAACAGTAAGAAGCACAGTGCCAATACGGGAATTGCTCGCTCTCAACGCACAAATAAAGAAGAACATTATCCAACCATTAGTCCTGTGTTCCAGATCCTCAGATAGATCTAGTCACCCCGGGGGTAGGGGAGGGAGGGAGGGCGGGTATTTGACTTTGAGCACTGGGTTCCCCGCGGGGTGTGTTGGTGAGCAAAGGTGACAAAGGTTAGACAGTTGAGATTAATGTCGCGGGGGGGGGGGGGGGCGGGTGGCATCTATGAAGTACGCACACTCGAGAGGATGGGGGGGGGGTGGGTGAGGGTATTAAACTTTGAGCACTGAGTACCCCGCGGCGTGTGTTGGTGAGCAAAGGTGAGAAAGATTGGACAGTTGAGATTAATGTCACGGGGGGGGGGGGGTGGCATCTATGAAGCACGCACACTCTGGTGGATGTGGGGAGGGGGGGGGGTTGAGGGTACAGTATTAAACTTTGAGCACTGAGTAACCCCCGGGGGGTGTATTGCTGAGCAAAGGTGAGAAAGGTTAGACAGATCAGATTAATGTCACGAGGGCGGGGGGGGGGGGGGGGTTGATGGGGGAGATCATCCATGAAGCACGCACGGTCGGGAGGAGCAGGGAAATTGTCCCCAGCTTATGAAAAGTGTACATGGGGAAAAGGGTAGTTCTGTAAACTGTAGTTACACTTTTCAGTTAGGGAAATGACTTAAACAATTTGGCTTTATTTATTTTTCTTTTCTTTTTTTTATGTCCAACAAAATAAGTTGTAGGATCGTATGAAATATTAAACCACCAAACAGTCGATTGTTCGTGGAAAAATGTCATTTGAAGTTCCAGAATATCAAAGCTTTATCATGGATATTCAACATTTTCATGATCATTCGAGGGATAAGGAAAAGGGGTGAGTTTTTTTTTTATTTTGGGGGGAGGGGGGGGGGGGAGGGGGGAGGTTGGAGCCAGAAGCCAAGCGTATGGGGAAGGGAGTCAAATATCGCCCAAAAATGGAGTTACATACTTCATGGATGGTCCCTGGCGGTAAGAAAGGTTGGTAGATGAAGACTTACGTCACGAGAAGGCAATCGTACTTTGGTATCGACTGTTGCAAACGACGTAATTAGGTTTGCGAGGTCTATAATGTCACGTCCGTCAGCGAAAAGGTAGATGGCATTACTTAGTCAAACATTACATAGGGCAGATAGAAAATTCAGGTTGTATGTAGCTTCAAGCCTTGCCGCGACCTCACAGAGTTTCTGTATGTGTGCGTCTTTAAAAGATTTTTATTTTTTATTTTGACAATATCATTGCTGAGTGAAGCTAAACGTCCGTTTCTGATGTAAAAAAAATGAAGTTGTTGTTGTTGTTGGCTTTATTGTGTTGTTTGCTGTAATTGTTGTTGTTGGCTTTATTGTGTTGTTTGCTGTAATTGTTGTTGTTGGCTTTATTGTGTTGTTTGCTGTAATTGTTGTTGTTGGCTTTATTGTGTTGTTTGCTGTAATTGTTGTTGTTGGCTTTATTGTGTTGTTTGCTGTAGTTGTTGTTGTTGGCTTTATTGTGTTGTTTGCTGTAGTTGTTGTTGTTGGCTTTATTGTGTTGTTTGCTGTAGTTGTTGTTGTTGGCTTTATTGTGTTGTTTGCTGGAGTTGTTGTTGTTGGCTTTATTGTGTTGTTTGCTGTAATTGTTGTTGTTGGCTTTATTGTGTTGTTTGCTGTAATTGTTGTTGTTGGCTTTATTGTGTTGTTTGCTGTAATTGTTGTTGTTGGCTTTATTGTGTTGTTTGCTGGAGTTGTTGTTGTTGGCTTTATTGTGTTGTTTGCTGTAATTGTTGTTGTTGGCTTTATTGTGTTGTTTGCTGTAATTGTTGTTGTTGGCTTTATTGTGTTGTTTGCTGTAATTGTTGTTGTTGGCTTTATTGTGTTGTTTGCTGTAATTATTGTTGTTGGCTTTATTGTGTTGTTTGCTGTAATTGTTGTTGTTGGCTTTATTGTGTTGTTTGCTGTAGTTGTTGTTGTTGGCTTTATTGTGTTGTTTCTTGTAGTTGTTGTTGTTGGCTTTATTGTGTTGTTTGCTGTAGTTGTTGTTGTTGGCTTTATTGTGTTGTTTGCTGTAGTTGTTGTTGTTGGCTGTATTGTGCTGTTTGCTGTAGTTGTTGTTGTTGGCTTTATTGTGTTGTTTGCTGTAGTTGTTGTTGTTGGCTTTATTGTGTTGTTTGCTGTAATTGTTGTTGTTGGCTTTATTGTGTTGTTTGCTGTAGTTGTTGTTGTTGGCTTTATTGTGCTGTTGTTGTTGTTGGCTTTATTGTGTTGTTTGCTGTAGTTGTTGTTGTTGGCTTTATTGTGTTGTTTGCTGTAGTTGTTGTTGTTGGCTTTATTGTGTTGTTTGCTGTAGTTGTTGTTTTTGGCTTTATTGTGTTGTTTGCTGTAGTTGTTGTTGTTGGCTTTATTGTGTTGTTTGCTGTAGTTGTTGTTGTTGGCTTTATTGTGTTGTTTGCTGTAATTGTTGTTGTTGGCTTTATTGTGTTGTTTGCTGTAGTTGTTGTTGTTGGCTTTATTGTGTTGTTTGCTGGAGTTGTTGTTGTTGGCTTTATTGCGTTGTTTGCTGTAGTTGTTGTTGTTGGCTTTATTGTGTTGTTTCCTGTAGTTGTTGTTGTTGGCTTTATTGTGTTGTTTGCTGTAGTTGTTGTTGTTGGCTTTATTGGGTTGTTTGCTGTAGTTGTTGTTGTTGGCTTTATTGTGTTGTTTGCTGTAGTTGTTGTTGTTGGCTTTATTGTGTTGTTTGCTGGAGTTGTTGTTGTTGGCTTTATTGTGTTGTTTGCTGTAATTGTTGTTGTTGGCTTTATTGTGTTGTTTGCTGTAGTTGTTGTTGTTGGCTTTATTGTGCTGTTGTTGTTGTTGGCTTTATTGTGTTGTTTGCTGTAGTTGTTGTTGTTGGCTTTATTGTGTTGTTTGCTGTAATTGTTGTTGTTGGCTTTATTTTGTTGTTTGCTGTAGTTGTTGTTATTGGCTTTATTGTGTTGTTTGCTGTAGTTGTTGTTGTTGGCTTTATTGTGTTGTTTCCTGTAGTTGTTGTTGTTGGCTTTATTGTGTTGTTTGCTGTAGTTGTTGTTTTTGGCTTTATTGTGTTGTTTGCTGTAGTTGTTGTTGTTGGCTTTATTGTGTTGTTTGCTGTAGTTGTTGTTGTTGGCTTTATTGTGTTGTTTGCTGTAATTGTTGTTGTTGGCTTTATTGTGTTGTTTGCTGTAGTTGTTGTTGTTGGCTTTATTGTGTTGTTTGCTGGAGTTGTTGTTGTTGGCTTTATTGCGTTGTTTGCTGTAGTTGTTGTTGTTGGCTTTATTGTGTTGTTTCCTGTAGTTGTTGTTGTTGGCTTTATTGTGTTGTTTGCTGTAGTTGTTGTTGTTGGCTTTATTGGGTTGTTTGCTGTAGTTGTTGTTGTTGGCTTTATTGTGTTGTTTGCTGTAGTTGTTGTTGTTGGCTTTATTGTGTTGTTTGCTGGAGTTGTTGTTGTTGGCTTTATTGTGTTGTTTGCTGTAATTGTTGTTGTTGGCTTTATTGTGTTGTTTGCTGTAATTGTTGTTGTTACCTTTATTGTGCTGTTTGCTGTAATTGTTGTTGTTGGCTTTATTGTGTTGTTTGCTGTAATTATTGTTGTTGGCTTTATTGTGTTGTTTGCTGTAATTGTTGTTGTTGGCTTTATTGTGTTGTTTGCTGTAGTTGTTGTTGTTGGCTTTATTGTGTTGTTTGTTGTAGTTGTTGTTGTTGGCTTTATTGTGTTGTTTGCTGTAGTTGTTGTTGTTGGCTTTATTGTGTTGTTTGCTGTAGTTGTTGTTGTTGGCTGTATTGTGCTGTTTGCTGTAGTTGTTGTTGTTGGCTTTATTGTGTTGTTTGCTGTAGTTGTTGTTGTTGGCTTTATTGTGTTGTTTGCTGTAATTGTTGTTGTTGGCTTTATTGTGTTGTTTGCTGTAGTTGTTGTTGTTGGCTTTATTGTGTTGTTGTTGTTGTTGGCTTTATTGTGCTGTTTGCTGTAGTTGTTGTTGTTGGCTTTATTGTGTTGTTTGCTGTAGTTGTTGTTGTTGGCTTTATTGTGTTGTTTGCTGTAGTTGTTGTTGTTGGCTTTATTGTGTTGTTTGCTGTAATTGTTGTTGTTGGCTTTATTGTGTTGTTTGCTGTAGTTGTTGTTGTTGGCTTTATTGTGTTGTTGTTGTTGTTGGCTTTATTGTGTTGTTTGCTGTAGTTGTTGTTGTTGGCTTTATTGTGTTGTTTGCTGTAGTTGTTGTTGTTGGCTTTATTGTGTTGTTTGCTGTAGTTGTTGTTGTTGGCTTTATTGTGTTGTTTGCTGTAGTTGTTGTTGTTGGCTTTATTGTGTTGTTTGCTGTAATTGTTGTTGTTGGCTTTATTGTGTTGTTTGCTGTAGTTGTTGTTATTGGCTTTATTGTGTTGTTTGCTGTAGTTGTTGTTGTTGGCTTTATTGTGTTGTTTCTTGTAGTTGTTGTTGTTGGCTTTATTGTGTTGTTTGCTGTAGTTGTTGTTGTTGGCTTTAATGTGTTGTTTGCTGTAGTTGTTGTTGTTGGCTTTATTGTGTTGTTTGGTGTAGTTGTTGTTGTTGGCTTTATTGTGTTGTTTGCTGTAATTGTTGTTGTTGGCTTTATTGTGTTGTTTGCTGTAGTTGTTGTTGTTGGCTTTATTGTGTTGTTTGCTGTAGTTGTTGTTGTTGGCTTTATTGTGTTGTTTGCTGTAGTTGTTGTTGTTGGCTTTATTGTGTTGTTTCCTCTAGTTGTTGTTGTTGGCTTTATTGTGTTGTTTGCTGTAGTTGTTGTTGTTGGCTTTATTGTGTTGTTTGCTGTAGTTGTTGTTATTGGCTATATTGTGGTATTTGCTGTAGTTGTTGTTGTTGGCTTTATTGTGTTGTTTGCTGTAGTTGTTGTTGTTGGCTTTATTGTGTTGTTTGCTGTAGTTGTTGTTGTTGGCTTTATTGTGTTGTTTGCTGTAGTTGTTGTTGTTGGCTTTATTGTGTTGTTTGCTGTAGTTGTTGTTGTTGGCTTTATTGTGTTGTTTGCTGTAGTTGTTGTTGTTGGCTTTATTGTGTTGTTTGCTGTAATTGTTGTTGTTGGCTTTATTGTGTTGTTTGCTGTAGTTGTTGTTGTTGGCTTTATTGTGTTGTTTGCTGTAGTTGTTGTTGTTGGCTTTATTGTGTTGTTTGCTGTAGTTGTTGTTGTTGGCTTTATTGTGTTGTTTCCTGTAGTTGTTGTTGTTGGCTTTATTGTGTTGTTTGCTGTAGTTGTTGTTGTTGGCTTTATTGTGTTGTTTGCTGTAGTTGTTGTTGTTGGCTTTATTGTGTTGTTTGCTGTAGTTGTTGTTGTTGGCTTTATTGTGTTGTTTGCTGTAGTTGTTGTTGTTGGCTTTATTGTGTTGTTTGCTGTAGTTGTTGTTGTTGGCTTTATTGTGTTGTTTGCTGTAGTTGTTGTTGTTGGCTTTATTGTGTTGTTTGCTGTAGTTGTTGTTGTTGGCTTTATTGTGTTGTTTGCTGTAGTTGTTGTTGTTGGCTTTATTGTGTTGTTTGCTGTAATTGTTGTTGTTGGCTTTATTGTGTTGTTTGCTGTAGTTGTTGTTGTTGGCTTTATTGTGTTGTTTGCTGTAGTTGTTGTTGTTGGCTTTATTGTGTTGTTTGCTGTAGTTGTTGTTGTTCTTCTTCCACTTCTTCGTTTTCTTCTTTTTCCATCACTAAAAACGGCTATTACTTATTTACAAAACTTCTCCCCGGACCAGGAGGTCTAGACAAAACATTTTTCTCTTTTTTTTTTGTTTTTAGAATTTTACCAATGTGATAAAATTTTATGAATGTATTTAATTCCATTGTTAAACTTGTCAGCTATGCATACCAAATATAAAGAAAATGTACCCAAAATGACTGCAAAGGGTGTAAAGTGGCCGATATCCTGCCGCCGCGCCGTCAAACTCAGACTCTCACCCAAACGGTTGACTGTTACACAAATTGAACGAGATGTTTTGTTGTTTTTTTTTCACAATATTTCCAACCTTTCATTTCCCACCCTAGACGTGCAAATTATGAGACAAAAGCTTTATTTACAAACAGTTTCATTTTTTTGAGGAAACGTTAACAGCTGCTGTTTAAGGAAATGAAGAAAACCCATAAATTTGTTTACCCCGAAAGACGCTCGATACTGATGTGCTTGTCTCTGGCTGAGTCCAAAACCAGGAAACATTTCCGGAAGTTGCAGCTGATGAGCTGTGTGCAGGATTGATAGTTGATAGTGGAAGAATTATAAAAGAAAACACAGGCTCTCACAATAATAGCAGGAATCAATAATAATAATAATAATAATAATACACAGCATTTATAATAGCACTTCATCCCGTTAACCACCAGGCTCAAATCGCTATACAATTTATATCATGTGAATTACACACACAATACACAGGCATAGTCAGGAAAAAACAAAAATGGACATTCAAAGTGTAAAAAGATGATTAGATTGTTCAGCTGATGTCTAAAAGTCATAAAATTTTCAGTCTCTCTCAAAGACAGAGACAGAGAATTCCAAATCTGAGGCCCTTGAAAAGAAAAAAAGATTTTTCACCCATGGTCTTAAGGGACATTTTAGGAATTTTAAACTTTTTAGTGTTTGCAGATGATCTAAGATGTCGTGGTGGTACATAGGGAGTCAAAAGATCAGTTAAATATTAAGTTGGTGCGTTTTTGTACATACTTTTGTGACACAGGGTAGCCCCAGCTTATACACCGGTAGCCAGTGCAAGTTCTGCTATAGTGGTGATGCATAATCTCTTTTCCTTTTCTTAAGGATTAATTGTGCTGCATTATTCTGTATCATTTGCAGTTTTTTTTTTCATAGCGTCATATCATTCGGAGTGTCTGAACAAACAAAAATATACACAATTGAATTGTGGCTTAATGTTGTTTGCAATTCTACTGAAGTGCCTTGACATCTGTATCTGACCCAGAACGGCCATCATTTTGAACATAATATGTGATAACTCAAATAATTATCTCATATAACACATCTGTCTTCTTTAATTTGAATTATACATCTTGGATGCATATTAACTGGCATGGTATTAATAAATATTCAAAGTGTGTATACAGTGTTTTTAGACATACTGTATTTATTACTGGAAGAGTCAGCCTGAGAGGTTTGGAAAAACCAGAACAGGAGAAGAGTTTTGTGAAGATTCGTTGGGACGCAGTTTCCTGGACAATACTTTACCAACATTACTAGAAATGCGCGTCCTGGCCATCACTGGATACGCCTTTGTGTGAACTTTCTCGCATTTGTGTGAGCTTTCTCCTGTTGTTAGTTATTGTCTGGTGGATGGGTAGACGCCATCTTTGGTAAACAGGTATTGTCCGCACAAAGACCTGGTGTTTCTTTTCCTGTTTGTTTCCTTTTGTTTTTGAGTTTATTTTTTCCGTACTTTAGTTATTGTTTGTTCCAACTCCACTTTTTGTACAACGGAGAAATTCGACATTAAATTTTGCGGCTTTAATTATTATGATAAGGAGTTAGAATATATCGGAACTGTGAAACAGCTTGATAAGTGCCACAACGCAAATCAAAGAAGTGTCAAAGTGTGCATGTGTTATAGCCTACCTCTTCTACGTACTAAAACATCTCCAAATTTTCAAAAAATGGAGACAGAACAAACAAAAACTTAAGTCTCGTTTTGTTCTGTAACACAGGCATTTGTCAACTTTTCATGTGGTGCCGATCGGATCTGAACAACTTGGGGTGCCAGAGAGCTGAATACTGCCATCTCATATTGAAGCATTTCTATAAATGCCATGTTACTTATTTGGATATTGATTTTTAAAGAAAAAACTTCTTGTCTGATTTTGTGTATGCACCTGCGTGTGGTGTATTGTGTGTGTGTTATGTTTATTTCTTTTTTCACAGCCCAGTGACTGGTGTGACATAATGTTCAATCAGTCTCGACGGGCTGACCAAATTTTTTGGCGGGCCGGGTTGCAAGTTTGCCAATTACAGGACAAAGCAGCAAATCTGGGTCATGCTGGTCTAAAACTAGAAGGCACTAAGCAAACTCGCAGCCGGGTACGGCCCCCGGGGCTGTGAAAGTTGCCACTGTCTGAATTTAATGTATAGTAACTTGAAGCATTGGTATAGCAAGAATCATTTCACGAAAAGAAAAACAAAAAACCAAAAAAAAAACAAAATGCGAAACAGAACAAAAGATCCCGGGCAGGGAAGCAATCAGTAGAGTGTCTGTCTGCAACAAACGTGTGTGTGTGTATGTATGGCTACTTCTGTGTGTGTGTGTGTGTGTGTGTGCTTGTGCGTGTATTAGCTCACGGCGCCTCATTACTGCTGGCTTCAGAATTTCAGATCTCAATATAGTCGGTTTAGTCACAGGGCAATTTTCTAAATAAGAGTAATATTACAGCGCAGCATCCTCTTCCGGTTGGATTACTGCGTGACTTTGGCGTGAGCAACACGCGGCTGGTGCAGACAGTTCGGAAATATCTAGTCTAGTAATTGTTTTTTGCTGTCAGCAAAAATATAAATCTTGAAGGGGTTTGGTTGTTGTTGCTGTTGTTATTCTGGTAGAAAGTTCAAGGCTATCTCTGACAATGTGCAGTTCATTTGGGGGGGGGGGGTGGGGGGGCAGAAGGGATTTAGTACTGTTATTCTGGCCCGGATTTTCATTAGGGAGGAACGGGGGGTGGGGGGGATGGGGGGGATGGGGGAGGTGGGGGGGCTGAGGATGTTTCAGAGGGCATTGTGAATCAGAAAGAGAGAGAGACAGACAGACAGATAGGCAAACAGACATAGACACAGATAGATATACATGAGCGAGAAAGACAGAGACGAACAGACAGATAAGGACAGTGAGGCAGAGTGAGAGAGAGAGAGAGACAGACAGAGGGAGGGGAGGAGGTGATGGTGAATTGAAAACATGTTAGAGGGCTGGCGAATCAGAGTCAATCAGACAGAAAGATAGATAGATATATAGATAGATAGATAGATAGATAGATAGATAGATAGATAGATATTTAGATAGATAGATAGATAGACAGACACAGAGACAGACAGACAGACAGATAGATAGATAGATAGACAGATCTATAATAGATAGATAGATAGATAGATAGATAGATAGATAGATAGATAGATAGATAGATAGATAGATAAATAGATAGATAGATAGATAGATAGATAGATAGATGGATAGATAGATAGATTGCTAGACACACAGATAGACAGATAGACAGACAGACAGATAGATTGATAGACAGATAGATTGATAGCTCTATAGATAGATAGATAGATAGATAGATAGAGTGAGAGAGAGAGAGAGAGAGATAGATAGATAGATAGATAGCTAGATAGACAGATAGACAGACAGACAGACAGACAGACAGACACAGACAGACAGATAGATAAATAGATAGACAGATAGACAAATCTATAGATAGATAGATAGATAGATAAATAGATAGATAGATAGATAGATAGATAAATAGATAGATAGATAGACAGATAGATAGATAGATAGATAGATAGATAGATAGATAGATAGATTGCTAGACACACAGACAGACAGATAGACAGACAGACAGATAGATTGATAGACAGATAGATTGATAACTCTACAGATAGATAGATAGATAGATAGATAGATAGATAGATAGATAGATAGATAGATAGATAGATAGATAGATAGATAGATAGATGGATAGATAGATATACAGACAAACAGACAAAGGGATACATAGACAGACAGACAACAGACAGACAGAGAAATACATAGATAGACTGTCACTGCATAGTCACGCCTTCATTAATAAACAAAGTATCTATTATCTTCAGCATCACTTACATTCCAATTGTTACCCTGATCACGTTTCAGATACCCGCCTACAGTTATTGCTCATTTGTCGGAACTGTCTGGAACATAGTGCAGAAAATAGCAGAACAGACGCTTGATTGCGTGGGAACATAAACAACTCGTCACGTTTTTGACCAGAAATATACTTTGATTTGATCTCTTTCAGGATTAGCTGGCAAACTGCAATTTGTCACCTAAAGTCACGTTCTGGCGTATCCATGATTTTGGCGGCTTTTGAGTTATGGGTATCTTAATTTATCATTACTGCTCACGGTGAGATGTAATATATTCTCACAAAGTGACGACCCGACATCTTTAATAGTTATTTTTTGGCGTTTTTTTGATTTTTGAGATTATGGGTAGAAACGTTTTAGCCACAATATGTCGGGTATTTCCCATATTGTCGTATGTGCATGTTCGCCTTCTCGAGAAAAACAGGCTTGAAGTTAGGTCGGCAAAACGGCAAAAACGCACATAATAATAATGTATAGCATTTATATAGCGCATATCCATTTAAAATGCTCTATGCGCTTTACAGAAACAACATGTCAACCACAGAGCAGAATGGAGCGCCGGCGAAGCGCTCAACACACTACACTGCTTCTTTCTCTCTCCCTGTCTCGCTCAGTCTCTCTCTCTCTGCCTCTCTCTATCTCAGAGCAAATTGTAACGCAGCCTGTTAGGTGAATTCACAACTCACAACTATGCCACAAATACATAAAAATATCGGAAAATTTTCAAATGCTTGGAATTGCACTTATACATAATGAAATTAATAGTAGGAGAAGCACTTGTATGATAACATCTCAAAATCAGCAAAAATTAATGTCGCGTACAACAATTATGACAAATAGCCCTGGACATGCTTGTCTAAGTCTCACCCTCATCATGACTCTGGATAGCTCTCTAGTAAACTAGGCAAATTGTTTCAGGTCCTTAGCATTAAATGGATGACAAGTTAAAATAGCAATCGGTTAAAAGACCGCCAATAAAGGTGTGAAATGGGGAAAAGGCGTAACTGGTTTTGTTTATGGTCTAAGTCGGCTTGACCAGTAAGTTTTGCTAGAAAACGTGACCGTACGTGGGAGGTTTTTTTTGTTCTTGCTGATAGGTGGGGGGTGTGGGAGGTGCGGGTCAGTGAGAGGGAATTGTCCAGTGCTGATATTATGTGTGTGTGGTGAGGGAATTGTCCAGTGCTGATATTATGTGTGTGTGTGGTGAGGGAATTGTCCAGTGCTGATATTATGTGTGTGTGTGGTGAGGGAATTGTCCAGTGCTGATATTATGTGTGTGTGTGGTGAGGGAATTGTCCAGTGCTGATATTATGTGTGTGTGTGGTGAGGGAATTGTCCAGTGCTGATATTATGTGTGTGTGTGGTGAGGGAATTGTCCAGTGCTGATATTATGTGTGTGTGTGGTGAGGGAATTGTCCAGTGCTGATATTATGTGTGTGTGTGGTGAGGGAATTGTCCAGTGCTGATATTATGTGTGTGTCTGGTGAGGGAATTGTCCAGTGCTGATATTATGTGTGTGTGTGGTGAGGGAATTGTCCAGTGCTGATATTATGTGTGTGTGTGGTGAGGGAATTGTCCAGTGCTGATATTATATGTGTGTGTGGTGAGGGAATTGTCCAGTGCTGATATTATGTGTGTGTGTGGTGAGGGAATTGTCCAGTGCTGATATTATGTGTGTGTGTGGTGAGGGAATTGTCCAGTGCTGATATTATGTGTGTGTGTGGTGAGGGAATTGTCCAGTGCTGATATTATGTGTGTGTGTGGTGAGGGAATTGTCCAGTGCTGATATTATGTGTGTGTGTGGTGAGGGAATTGTCCAGTGCTGATATTATGTGTGTGTGTGGTGAGGGAATTGTCCAGTGCTGATATTATGTGTGTGTGTGGTGAGGGAATTGTCCAGTGCTGATATTATGTGTGTGTGGTGAGGGAATTGTCCAGTGCTGATATTATGTGTGTGTGGTGAGGGAATTGTCCAGTGCTGATATTATGTGTGTGTGGTATTGGTGGTGGTGGTAGTGGTGTGTGTGTGTGTGTGTGTGCGAGGGAACTGGATGTATAATGACCGTCATGTCGTGGATGAAATTGAAACTTTCCTATACATTAAGACATCAAAAAACGTTTATTAACATTAGTATCATGAGGATACGTTAGAAATACTATTTCTGTTGCAGCATCAATTCCAGTTGAAATATTTTGAAAACGAAGAGAATTCGTTCCTCAGAAAAACATCAGTTGAAACAGAAGTTTCTAGGAGACTTTTAATGCCATGTACAAACACTCCCATTGCCATAAGAAACAGCAAGCCAACTTGGAAGAACTATACAAAATCAGATTTCACTGCTTGATGAAATATTAGATTTCGGGTAGGGAGTAAAACAATTCATCCAACCTGTAGGAATTGCGTGTCTAGATGAGATCCGGGTTCGTAGATTAGGGGAAGGTTGGTAGTGCACTGAATCAAGAATATTTTATCTCCATTTTAGTGTAATGTGATTGTGAACTATGGAGTTCAACGGTACCTTCTGCACTGGCCAGAATGAAACAAAATACATCTCGCTGGTGTCGGGCGCCTCAAAACTGTCTCGAGTGGGCTAGCGGAAAGAGAGATCTCGAGCACTAAGTCACTAATTGGCCTAATTCTGGCTTGACTCACCCCGCCACCAGTCTTAAAGAGTTAATAGGATTTGTGTTGACCACATCCAGTCTCCAGTAGCAAAAACACTATCAATTTGGTGCTATGTGCGATCCTTGTGGAGAACTGTTGAAATATGTATGGGCTTTGAACACGGCGAAATTTATCTTCCATCATATAATTGCATAGCTCTATCGGCAAAGCTGTGGGCCTGCTAGTAGCTGAATGTTTACTTAGTCTAAATTTGATTTGTATGACATTCAGCCTGGTAAAAGCGGTGGTCCTGTCGGTATGATTTATTGATGAAGTCATACGGCTAATATTATGTACCACTACAGTTTACGGGTAAAATATCATTATCAAATATGCAAGCGGTTTACACGTTAAAAGCACAAGATACACCAGGGGTCGGTAATCTCTTTGCCTGTAGGGGCCGAATCGCGTATTAATGAGTGCAATGGTTGGCCAGATGACTTACTGGCTGGCCTAGCGGGGTGAGCGATTTTTTTTTTCCGTACGAGTTTTAGCAATTTCAGGAGCGGGGCAGCAACACACCCCCAAACACAGGACAGCTCCAACACATCCCAGGGATTTTCGGTGACGTTCAGAGTCATATCAGGCACAGTCCAGAGATTGCAGCACCCATGGCAGTATTCGATAGGACGAGAAATCCCTTAGCGGATGACCTGTATTTAGGGGTCTGTTGCTGCCCCGCTCCTGAATTTGCTAAAGCTCGTACGGAAAAAAAAAAATAACGCCAGCAGGGTAGGACAGTGTTGTCCCTTTGCACACTACGAAATCGGCGATTCCATGTAGCTCGGTTCTGTGCAAGGCGTTCAGCTGTCAGGATGTGAAGGCCAATGTCCTCGTGATTGTTATCAATGCATCTCTAGCGAGGTCTGCCTCTCCTCCTTGCTCCTTGGAAGTCCTCTTCGTGCGCTTTGCAGATTAAAGATTTCAGTGGACAGCGAGTAACGTTGCCCAGATAGATACCACTAAAACAGAAAAAAACAACCATTTGAAACATACGAATTGTCAATTTAAATACATCAAGTTATATTTCGCCTCAAATCTGTGAAGAACCCTTGCTAGAAAATCATTTTACCAGTGTTTGGTGTGGAAGAAACCCGAACCCAGGCCTAATGTATTACCTAGACGCCATGCAAGATCCGCATATTATGTAGTCACCTGAAACACTCAAAACTAGGGAAAATCGTTGGGGGGCCAGACAAGCATACCAACAATATACTTTACTTACTTTACTTTACTTTTCCGATCCAGCAGTCTTTTGGGCTTGTGCCCTTCGACTTGTTGCCATGACATAAAATTTGTAGGTTTGGTTGAGTTGGTTTGTTCCACAGTATAGAGTGTTTTCAAAGTGTGGGTTGGTTGGTAATCAACAATATACAATGCTCGCCGGCTGTACCTGGCCAACGGGCTGTAACTTGCCGATCTTACTAGTCTAACTTGTGAGGTCTGAGCTTAAGCTTGAGTTTTACCTCGGGTCGGCACGACAACGGCCACTTTACGTCTTCCACGATCTATTTTTGGTACTCTATTTATATTTGCTATCCTTATCTCCATCAATTGAAATGTCACATACAGAAATAAATTATAGCTCCGTATCAATTTTATTACATTAGTCAATTTCTCAAAAGTGGTTTTGGTAGAGATCTGAAGAGTTTTGTAAATGTGTATAGATGTCTATAAATCAAGTTGTAGATCGTGGCATCTTTCAGGAAGGTCAAGACGCGCTGTAGGTTTTACTGAAGTAGAAATTGAGATTGGTCTGCTGCTTTTAGACGAAATATTACAAAAACCACAGAAAAACTGTAGGTGTCCCGTTTGCTTGTATCGTTTCGGTATTATTTCTCACACGATGTTTTGCTTTGCTAAGTACAACTTTTTCTTTTTGCCATATTTTGTCCCTGCTGTCTCTAAAACAAATAAGCTCTTTTTCACAGCACCCTCAGAGGTTGTTGTGCTAAATTTTTGTTGTGACCATGACCCAGCCTATAATTGATTCCCTTCTGTGATGTACTAAAAATTGTTTATTTATATACATTTGGATGCTGTTTCGTACATAAAGACAAAGAAACAGACAATAACAACAACAATGATAATGATAATAATGAAAATAATAAAAATGATAATAATAACTGGCAGTGTTTATCATTAAAGTACCATTACCTGATGTAGGGAAAGTAATTTTTCCTTGTATTATCAGTAGGATTTCTACTGCCGCTCGATTCAATCTCGGTAAGTTCATGTCAAGGACTAATGTGTGTGTCACGAGCAGAGTTAGGGTCTTGGGGATGTTATGACTGCACGAGAGGCAGCTAACTCACACTCGGACACAACCACACAAGAAAAGTATCAAATAACTAGAGCGTATATCTATGTCAGGCCGGTCAGGCCATCTTATTATTTAAATATTAATAAACAAAACAAAAGACAATAGAGGTATATTCAAAGCAATAAATTCTAATTACTAACTTAATCTATGATATTCATGTAACTACGGTTCCTTATTGGATGTACTGCAATCAATAGCAAATGGGTATATTATACGAAACTAGATATCAATCTAAAGTGACAGTTGAGTCGCCACTGGCCAGTCGCTAGGCAAACTCTCCCTAAATCATATGGGCTTGAATGTTAGGAGAGCCCAGTACGTTCAAAGCCTACAGAAGCACACTTCGGCTTGTAGGTAATTAAGCAGTTGCTTCACAATCACTATTCAATTCATCAACAATGTGCTATATTACTTCAATCATACTATGGAGATAGACCTATAATACGGGCCACTCGTTCGTCGAGTGCCAGCTGGGGTTTCCTTAGACTTCCTATGAGGCTGTGGTTCTCTCTCTATCTCTGAACTTCTATTATGCTTAGACAAATAAGATATGTTACCGTTGGTCACGCCTACTGGTAGGCGCGAACATCAAAAGAGCGCAGCGTGGGCTTTTAAAGGTCAGCCCACTCAGACCTTTCTTTCTAGAGCTCAGTCAGTCCGTTAGCAAGGACTTCTAGTCTTCAAATCACACAGTTCAGGTACTGGCCAACCGGAGATACTTCACGACACGATGCTTCTGCTCGTCTGTATTCAATGAATCTGAACGTTACACGATGTTTTATACTATCCAACTACCCAGCAGTGCTAGTCCGCTGGCCCAATTAGTTCAACAATCTCATTGGCCGAAACCTCCCACCATTTTAATTGTAGTAATACGTCTGCACTATTCTACCAGCCAGTTAACGTGCAAAAACTTGTCTAGTCATACTTAACAATGTCAACTATCCCCACCTTGTTTCACCCCTACCCCATTACTTATTAATCACGAACATTAAAACCGACAAGCGTGAATCTAACAGTTTAACTTTACATTTATTTACTCACCACTATAATTCGCGAGGACCGTTCAAGGCCACCAGCCAATTTCTCATGGCCCTGGTAAAAACACTCTGCGTGAGTTCTAACAACATCCGAATCATGACAGTGTGTCCTATCAGTGTTGTTAGGTAAGTGGAATCGAACCTAAATTGTTGTTGTGTGGGTGTGTGTGGGTGTGTGTGGGAGGGGGTGGAATAAAGCCATACGACATCAAGGCAGAAGGGGGCAGGTTGGGTGGGGGAGTTAACAGGATCTAATAGGCTAAAAGCTTCTGGTTTTGATGTACCTTTTTAAGATCACGAGGTCTTTGACCATTTCGGGCCAAAGTGTTTTGACCATTATCTTAATTAAAGAAAAAGCCCAGAGCGTCCAACGGCCATACGAGAAACGGATGGCGAGTTTCGTTAATTTTTCTTAGTACGGAAATAGAACGTTCTTTGTCTGTGCAGTGTTGTCTGTCGAGTGTAGAGAAAAGTTTCCTCGCTGGCCAATTTGGTATTTCCCGAGACACTGAATAATGAGATGAACCATTCCGGCTCTCACTATAATATGTCCACTAACTGTGCGTGTATAAATACGTTGAGTACTAATCTTTTCCGTTCGGTTATGAAAGAGTGTGGTGCGATTTTGATGCACTGTTGACAACGATGATACTCGTGCAGAGTTGACGGACGGAATATGAAGAATTGATACGTCGCGGTATCCCATGTCTCGGGTCTTACTTCGGCAAACTGGCGAGAAAAATAATTTAACCCTTATAAAACTTGGTCTGCTTTTCTTTTCTTTTGTTTTCTTGTTGTTTTTGTTTGTTGCAGTAAAACCTGGCGTACCACCAAAGAGTCAACACACAAGCTGCAGACCTTCATCAACAGGTGCCTCAGAACCATCATGCGGATCAGCTGGCACGACAAAGTCACCAACGAATGGCTGTGGGAACGGACACAGCAAGAGTCAGTGGAAACGCAAATCAAACGGAGAAAGTGGGGGTGGCTTGGACATACACTCCGGAAACCCC
>OZ007580.1:50744514-50747014 GCA_963931925.1 Onchidella celtica
CGTACCTTATATACACTCTTAGTGTTATAGATAAAAATCTTAAACTTTGACACCCCCCCCCCTCTCTTTCAACTCCTGCACACCCTTAAGTAACATAGCAAAACATTCTTCAAGGACTTCGTGAAATATTTGGTTAGAAAAATACAAATCCGTCTCATCTATCCTCGCGCCAGATTTATTGTGGTGCCGTTTCACGAAAGGGGCAGCGAGTTGTAAAAAGCAGTAACGTAAATATTTGTAAAAAATAAGATTTAAAAAAAAAGAATAAACAATAAAAATGAGAAATGAAGAACAGCGGTGTTTACCCACACCACCAAGTTCATCTGTGAACTCTGTAGGAATGTTTCTGAACATACTGCAGTGTGATGAGAAATGAAGAACAGCGGTGTTTACCCACACCACCAAGTTAATCTGTGAACTCTGTAGGAATGTTTCTGAACATACTGCAGTGGACATGCACAAGTAACCGGTAATTAAAGTGTTTGATTGATTCACTGAATGGTCAAGCTTAGTGATTGATGATTGACTGCCTGACTGACTGACTTACTGGCTGGTTGAATAAATGACTGACTGATTGACTGACTGATAGACTGACTGTATGACTGATTGACAACTGGCTGGGTGAATAAGCGACTGTCTGATTGAATGGCTGACTGACTGATTGACTGGATGACTGATAAAATGGCTGACGTTTTGGGTGACTGACTGGATAACTGATTAAATGACTTATTGTCTGACTGAATGACTGCTAACTGGATGACTGATTTAATGATTGACTGGTTGACTGATTGACTGACTTGATGACAGATAAAATGACTGATTTAATGACTTATTGTCTGACTGAATGTCTGACTAACTGGATGACTGATTTAATGACTTATTGTCTGACTGAGTGTCTGACTAACTGGATGTTTGATTAAATGACTTATTGTCTGACTGAGTGTCTGACTAACTGGATGACTGAATAAATGACTTATTGTCTGGCTGAGTGACTGGCTGACTCGATGTTTGATTAAATGACTTATTGTCTGACTGAGTGACTGGCTGTCTGGATGGTTGATTAAATATTTAACCCATTGACCGACTGACTGACTGAATGACTGACTGACGAACTGACACATAGTTACTTCACTGCCCTTCCATGAAAAAAATACTTCTCCTACTTGACTGGATTTGTCTATTTGCTAATCACAGTCATTACAGTTTGCTTACATTAAGCTGTGAAAATCTCAGTAAATTAATGATATACATCTGGGAATTATTAATATGCTAATGAGACTTTCTTACAATACAACTAGGAAAACAAATAATTCTTAAACAAAAACACCCCAGCTTTCCACTTGCATTTTGATCTAAATACAAATCTCTAAGCAACTGTTGTCAAAGAACAAAAAATCTACACTTACTCACAAAAGAAAACATCGTTAAAAAAAAACATGCTAGAAATCTTTCACATCACCAGAGACAGTCAGGCATATTCACACACACACACACACACACACACACACACACGCGCGCGCACACACACACACACACACCCACACACACACACGCGCGCGCGCACACACACACACACACACACAAAATGTACAGACAATCAAGCTTGAAGTATCTTCGATCCGCGTGCTCTGCAGTGTAACATTGGCCCTGTTCAGGACTACAACAAAGTAGCCCTTTTTGGTGCAAAAATAGCCTCTATAATTTTAATGCAAAAATTGCCCTTTTATAATTTTTTAGGGCAAAAATTGCCCTTTTGATGGCCCGAGATGGAAGGAGAAAAAACCCCACAAAAGACTAGATGAAAAGAAAACGAACAATAAACAGAACCAAGAACAAACACAAAAAACTATTATAAATACCGACAAATCCTCGATGAATGAAAATCTCAAAGCGTGTTTTCCACACCTCAAATCTAACCTGACATGACGAACAGTTTCCTTATACATGACAACATTTCCGGTGGTTTAAGCGGATTTCGTTGAACGTTCTTTCTTGTCGCTTTGCGTCAGTCAGGATTAGTTCTGCGCGTATTTCACATGCCTGTCACTCACATTTACGCATGTGCGCTCACATTTACGCTTCCGCATTCTATTCACGCATCCCATGTGACTTCTTATCAGTTAATCTGACTAGCTCTGAGATTGGATATTTCTGAAGCCTAAATTAATGCGTCAGTTTAACATGGACATGCGGGGTTTCATCAGTCTTTTTTATTGACTCCAGATCAACTGGAAAATACGCTGGTTTATATTTGTGTTTTGGCATGACATTGTATCAGTAAACGTTACTCTGTGAAGTGTTGAAACTGGCGTTAGTAATTGTTTCTATTATCACAGTTCAGGTAGTTAATATTTCTTGTTTTTTTCCTGTCTATCTATCTATCTATCTATCTATCTATCTATCTATCTATCTATCTATCTATCTATCTATCTATCTATCTATCTATCTATCTATCTATCTATCTATCTATCTATCTATCTATCTATCTATCTATCTATCT
>OZ007580.1:50752014-50909514 GCA_963931925.1 Onchidella celtica
TTACAGTAAAAATCTTCACAATATTTGTAATTGTTTTTCCATTGGGATTGTCTTTGAGAGGTCGGATGTGGGAGGGTATGGAGAGAGTCACGACAAAACAAATACAGTGTAGTGTTTTCACTGTTGTTGTTGTTGTCTACAAACTGCCGGTGTTGAATAGTTTGTTGTTGTTGTTGTTGTAGTACGGGGACGGCGGTATTTACAGAGTGAGCTTTAGATGAGAAGTGAACACGGCGGCGTTAAGGGCAGTGCCTCGTGTGGTAGTCTAGTCTTTGTCTTTGTCTACCTTCTGGTGGCTTTAAGCGTCAAGGGGAGAAGCAGCTTTCGAACGTGGGCCTGATGGGTGGCATCTGACAGAATTCTTTCTGTTGTGTCTTTGACACTTATCCAACTCTTTCTGGGACGCGCCTTTCCCTCTGGATCCACGCCTTTTCATGATAATTATATGATGGGTAGAGTCTGCCATGGTGAAGTTCATTATTTTTGTTATGTCTTTAATACTTTCTATCCATCTTTTTCTGGGATGGGACAATCCTTTCCTCTGGATGCCCGCCTTTTCATGATATTTTTTGATGGGGGTAGCGTCTGCCACAGTTAGATTGATTCTTTCAGTTGTGTCTTTGACACGTATCCATCGTTTTCTGGGACGCCCCTTTCGTCTGGATCCATGTCTTTTCATGATATTATATGATGGGTAGCGTCTGCCATGATTAAGTTGATTTGTCTTTGACACCTTCTATCAATTTTTTTCTGGAACGAACCTTTCCTCTGGATCCACGTCTTGTCATGATGTAAGTTCTCTATGTGCTGGCTGTTCACTCATGAAGCGACCAAACCACTTCGGCCTTTGTTTTTCCAGACGTTCTAGACCTAGCACGGTCCCCACGTTGTCGCCCATGGCTTCGTTTCTAATCTTGTCTAGTCGTGTGACGTGACGTGCAGTAGTGTATTAGTGCGATGCATAATGTTTGGGCCGGGAGCTGAGGAGATCCTATACCCAAGTTCAAAGTTTGCGCCGCACACACGAAATGGGAAGTGGATCACAGTTTTTTCTCGACTATGTCAATAATTCTGTAAAATGACAGTTCTGAGAAGTATGAAACAGGCACCTTTTTGTTTCCACATAGTCAATAATTCTGTAGAATGTCAGTTAGGTCCTTCCTTGAAGAATGAAACAGGTACAATCCTTTCTCAATTTCTTGTCAATAATTCCGCACAATGTCAGCTAGGTTCTTTTTAAGACATTACGAAACAGACAAAGCTTTTTCTCTACTTTGTCAAGAGATCTGTAGCATGTCAGTTACGTCCTTTTTGGAAGAATGACACAGGCACGAACTTTTCTTGACTTCTTGCCAACAACTTTGCACAATGTCAGTTAGGTCCTTTCATGACCTGATATGCTTACGTCAGAGATCAAGAGAAACGTCACTTCCGGGCGCTCAAGAAGGATGGTTTTGGTTTGGTTTAAGGGCGATAAAATCCGTGCTCATGAGATCCGTCTCTGTAGCCGCTCCGCATAGTACTTCCTCGTGGTGAGCGGATTCACAGAGGTATTTGATTAGCCCGTTGTCATGGAAACTTTCCGCCATTTGCTTTTCTCTGCACCAACAGAAACAATACAGCTGTAAATATAAGTCTCTGAAGGCTTTGCCAAACACCAAATACGTCACGCAGTTGGTAGCGAAGTTGGAGTAATAGAGAAGCTCGAACAAGCGCTGTAGGCGGAGTTCGTGAAGATAGATGGCAGGGCGAATGTCCAATAGCGAAGCAAACAAAAGGCGGAGCCTAATGGCGTGACTGGGAGTGTGCAAGATGATGAAAGTGATTGACACAGCCAGTAGCATAGCCGTAGCGCGTCCGTAGAGAGTCAAGCAGAAGAATCCCGTCTTTCTCTGACGACCTGAGAAGAAAACAATAACAATAGACAATATTATTAATTTAATACAGTGAAAGGTCTGTGTTTCTCCAGGGTTAGAAGTCTAAACCTGCGTTTGCACTAGCCGAATAGGTAGATAGCGACTCACGAAACTGAGTTTTAATGAAATCCAAGTAATTGGCTGTTGCAAGAGGTGACACTGGAACTTAATCTCGTGACGTCACCACCACCCAGCTAGTTGGTCGACCGAAATCGACTAGTGTCCACGACTAGGGGTATCGTTTTCACCCTTTGACACGATGAAAAAGCGGAGACAACGACTAACACTTGCTTGAAGTCTAGAGGTCCCCAACCTGTTCGTTCTCCCATGCACCCCCCCCCCCCCAACCACTTTGTATACCCCAACTCTGGAAGTCAACGTAATAATCACAACCTCAGTTCTTGGTTGTTTCCCACTCTTTGCACAGCTGAGAAATTCCACATTAAATGTTTACGGCTGTCGTGTTATCAGAATAAATCGCAGATATTATGAAACAGCTTGACAAGTGCCACAATGCATTTTAAACAAGTGTCAAAGTGTGAATTTGTTACATCTCTTCTACATACTAAAATATCTCGGGATTTTCAGAAAACAGAGACAGAACAAACAAGAACTGGGATCGCGAGTATTTTTCCTGTAATTGCCCATGACGTCGACCACGTGACATGCCTTACCGGTCACTTTTTATATTCTTTTTTTAAATATTTATTATTATCATTATATTATTTTTATTATTATCATTTGTTATTTTTTCCTTTGAATGTTGAATACTTCTTAGATCCCATCATTAAGAAATCTGATTCAGTGTCATTGCAGCCAAGTCAAAACTGGAGTAGACACGTCGTCTCCACAGTGCAGCGTGCGCTGGTCGGCGATTTTTGTTTTCTTTTTGTGGAGGGCGGGGGAGGGTGGGGGGGGGGGTCGGGGGATTTGGAGGGATGAGGCAGAAGGGTGATTAAAGATTTGAGAGCCGCTGTCCTAGAGACATGACACGGCAGACAAACTCGTTTCCATCTAGCAAATGCGCATGTTCAGAAGCCGTGTACTTGGGGGTGATCTGATTTTTGAGTTTGTTTGGAGTTTACGGCGAGTCAACACGATTACGGCCACTTTTGGGTCTTTCACGGCCTTTTGGAAGTATGTTATTTATGTTTGGTAGTTAGAACTTCCTTAATTTCAATTTCACAACTAGAATTGAATAGTTCCGTATAAACTTGGAGCAGGAGATGTCGGTGAGGTTGACATATATTGTATGGATATGGACAGTGCATATCCGTACAACGCACACAATTCGATGACGTAGAACACACACCGGAATACTGTATTACTGACCCTGTTAATTTGCATAGTTTTTAAAAATATGAATCGGCTTAGTAGCAAAACAATCCGACTTCTGCTCGGAGATTGCGTGATCAATAATACTTAAGTGTACGTCGATCACCAATGGCTACCCCAACCCCCTTTCGCCTGATTAGTCAATCTGACTACCGCCCATTGATACAAACTGACTAGACCCTCACGCCCCCAGGTCCATCTGTCTATTCCACGTGTTGTCACTTTAAATTCGTGAAGACCATACCAAATTTTGTTTCAGCAAACCTTCACCAGTCGCGCTTTTGGTAAACATGTTGTAAGGATATACTCTTCCGACAAAATAACAAGCTGCCATATTAAAAAGAGTGACGTTTTTACTAACGACGCAAACTCCACTGCTACGTTATTCGCATTTCAGAACCTCAAGGCACTTGAAGAACTCATTTTATATCTTCAAGTGGCAATGAAACACCGATAAAGATCTGCTCAAAAACACCCCAGAGACCTACATTAGGCCGACCCGTTCAACAAACAGAGAAAATCTAATGATTATTAATGGGCAACTGACGTCATTGACGTGAGAGGAAAACTAGAAATGTATTGTCTCTGCCTTCCAGCTAATCTCGCCTGTCTCCGTTTTCAAAGATTTAAAAAGTTCATCCATTCTCGCAAATTATTGAGTTTTCTGGAAAAGATGAAGGAAGAGAAACATTATCGTTGTTTATTCGATTGGCCTGAGCTCGTGGATTCGAACGGTCGTCGTTCTTTAAACTTTCATGACGTTACTGTACTCCAGAAACTAGGTCAAGTTAAAGTTTTTGATGCACGCATTAGTGTCAGGTTTAACAGGTTAAGAGTACACAGATACGTGGTGCTTGTTCTACAAGTGAGGGTCTGGGCATTGTTGTCACTGATTTTATAAAATGCCTGTCGTGAGTTATGATATTATGTTTGTGTAATGATGCGTCAGATGTGTCTACCGTGTATGTTCTCTTAAACGCTGCATGAATGTGAATCTCCCTCATGAATTTATAAACGGATTCTTCTCTTCTCTTACCTTATTACTACGCAGAATTGGGAGAGTATGTTTATGGCATCGGTTGGCATTATAACATTTCATTTCCAGAAAATAAATGGTAAATGCTGAAAAGTAGAATATTTGCAGCACCAAAATTTTCACCACCAATTCAGATCAGTTCGTGGCTTAAAATCTGATCACTTCTCTTTACACAGACATGTACATATCGAGGGATATTTACCATGTTATTATTGTATGCGACATTTTGTTGATGTTGAAGTTTTTTAATGAAAAGGCCTCTCTCACTCTTAATTTTATTATGAAGACGTGTCATGTGAGTGTATTTTTCGTAGGCATTTTTATTCAAATTTCGATTTTGAAAATTATTGAACAAACACTTGATATTACACAATTTTTCAAACTTTCAATCCTGATGTTCTCGAAAGGGCAAAAATGCACATACAACAATATGGAAAATACCCAACAGTATGTTCATATACTAGACAGAACCTTGACCTTCGTTGAAGATATCATGTAATTTGCATGTTATAGAAGTGAAGTGACCTAAATAAAAAGAGTTCACGACCCTTTTCAATCGCACTGTCATCTGTGACCGTCACAGAGTCCTGTTGAAGTCTCTCCAAGTTTACACCCAATTCAGAGCGAGTAGTTGGTGAGCAGTTCTGGTAGCGACTCCTACTGTCCTATCGTTCTGTTCTATTCTGTCTATCCGCTTGTTTCTTCCCAGCACAATGTGACCATCAAGAGTATTCTCGTGTGACGCGCTTTCTCCAAATTCAAAAACACCCCCTCCCTCCCTCCCCTTCGCCGTGAATCTCTCTTTCTGCAGTGCTCACTGGCTTTGTCTACACTTCTCTCTCTCTCTCTCTCTCTCGCTCGCTCTCTGTGTGTGTGTATGTCTCTCTCTCTCGCTCTCTCCCTCTTTTCTCTCCCTCTCTTCCTGACTCACCGACTCTCTCTCTTTCTCTCTCCCTGACTTACTGTCTCTCTCACTCTTTCTCTCTCTCCTCCTGTCACAACTCAAACTTAAACAACCACCTCTGGCATTTCTGTGGGCCATGCCTACTCGCCTAAGGTAAACTTCCTCTGTTTTGTACAAAATATTTGACTGAGAGAAGAATAGGCAATTAAATTAGGGAAATGAAATACAAATTTCGGGAGATTTATTGTAATCAATGACGTTAAACCGACCTCTTTTTTATGCCACCACTGTTTCTGTATTCAATTGATCCCTCATTGCCTGCATAATAAGTACCGAATGTCGCGATGTGGGTTAGATGGGGAGAATTCGACTGACACTCTTTCGAGGTCCGCTCCCACAATATGGACTGCTCAACTGCGTCTCTATGTCTCTCATCTGGCTGAGGACTATCGCCATCCACCTCGTAAATGGATTGTCTACATGTGGCCTCTATCTAAGCTCGGCACGGGTTTAAATACTAAAGCTATGTCTCGACCTTCCGTCCAGATTCATACATTTGATTGGTGCAGTCGCTTCAGCTCAGCCTGCAATATTAATTTATGCTTGTCATGGCCTTGCGCCAAAATCAAGGTCAATTTTACGGTCTAGACAAAACTTAAAATGCGAAACATTAACTACTAAAATCTTCAAACCCCGTGCTTTCTACTCTTATGCACGAATTTCCGAACGCCAACTAAGCGTCTAAATAAACTACCTTTACTCGCCCCTTATCTATGTTAATCAAAATCACGGGGTCGAGAACTGCTCTGTCATTCCTAGCTATACATTTATTCTGTCTCGCCCCTCCTTCTCTCCATCCATCAGAAAAAAGGTGTTTCAAAACAAACTGTTCACGAGAACAGCTCAAGGACAAATTACGCTGGTTATAATCAACAAGATCGTAAAAATTAACTCACTGACGTCGTGATCTAGCACGGCATTTATGATCCTAATGTGATCATGACACCGAACTAAACTCAGGAAGGGGAGATTCTTTTCGTTAGCATTCTAGGGTACTCGCCAGGATTAGGAGTGAACCAGACCTAGGCTGGCATTGGCCCAAGACTGGTGGCTCAGTAACTCTGTATTATGCATGACACTCAAACACTACTAACTGCCCAAACCGCAGCTGTGGTATGAGCAGTGAGTAGTGTGTTAGTGTGATGCATGATAACTAGGTGTCGAGGCACCAGTGTAGTGCCCGCTCCAGCTTTGATGTGGTTTACCCCTGAGGTCTGTCCTTACGATTGCTGCCGTCCACTCGTTACTGGACATATCGCGACTTAAGTCCTTGTCTGTTCCAACTCCACTTTTTGCACAACTGAGAAATTCCACGTTAAACGTTTGCGGCTTTAGTATTACAATAAGGAGCAGGAATAAATCGGAACTGTGAAACAAACAAGAACCAAGGTCACGACAGGTCAAATCTTTATTGCTGGTGACAAGTTCGTTCAAAGAAATGGCAAAAAAAAAAAAAATGGAATCTGGAGTGAATCAACAATCATCAATTTCTCAAGACATCGACTTTGCACAGTCCCAAACGCAAGCAGATTGATTCTTCTGAGTACATCTAGGCAAGAACAGCCAGTGGTGTAGAGTGGACCAGATACCTGGGGCGATTGCCCCGGGTGCTAAATTGCTGGCGGTGCAAAAGTCCAAAACTGTCACTGTGTCAGCTGGCAGTTGTGAAGGAAGTTTCTCAAAACATTAATCAAAACGTATCACAGATCTGCAGTGAGAGAAGAAAGACTGAATAGCCTTGCAATACTGTCACTTGAGATTTCAATGTAGATTTCAGTACTGTTATTGAAACAATACGTGTGCTTGGGAAAGGGGGGGGGGGGGTGGGGGAGCGAGGGGGTGGGGGTGGTTCAATACAAGACTAGTGGAAGGGACTCAAGGAGTGCTGGTCCATGGGTCAGTGGGCGCTGGCAAACCTACGATACGCCGCTGAGAAGAGCTTATATGCAGAAGAAAGAAAGAATTATTACTCAACCCGGGGTAGCAAGCTTACTTTACAAGGTCGTTGGTGCTACCGAGTGCATATCGAGGGGTATTTGCTATATTGTTATAGGTGATATTGTACTGATTTTGATTTTTTGTAATAATTTGATGATGTATAAGTGTCATACCAATCGGTTAAACATTTCTTTTCCAGATGTGTGGTTGTGATGTAATACTGTATGCATTTTGGCCTCTTTGCCGACTTACATTCAATCCTTATTTTCTCAACAAGGCAAAAATGCACCTACAAAATATGAAAAATACCCGACGTTATTCTGTAGCGTTTAAAAAAAAAGAAAAGAAAAAGCTGGTACAATAGTCGGATTGGATAAAATGTCGAATATTATGAAACTTCAGGTATAAAATATTTTGGCGTGTTTCAGTTATTCTAATTATGCACTACACCCAATCGTAAGAGATTTTACCGACGGAGGGGCATGATTGTTGAGCCAGCGGTTTGTTCTGTAGTGTGGACAAAAGATGACGCTAATTTACATTTCTCTCTCTCTCTCTCTCTCTCTCTCTCTCTCTCTTCGCCCTCTCTCTTCCCCCTCTCTCTCTCTCTCTCTCGTTTTTTATTTTTTTTTGTACGTAGAATAGATACTCCCAACTCATTCACCGCCCCTTCCTCCCTCACCCCCCCCCCTTCTCTAACTCTTTCTGCTTAGCCCTCTAACTACTATGTCTTATTACCCTTTTGTCAGTTGGGATAAGACAAAATAAGAATCACTTACTTATCTCAGGAGGGAAATTCTCTTTCACAGAGCGTTTAAGAGCACTTTGTATGGCACACATAGGCCTATCTAACGCATCATAACATTAACATATAATAACACAACTCAGTAACTCAATAAAAGGCATACATGAAGTGACATGGTGAGGAACCTAAGTGAAATGTGGCCACACCTCTAGCTAAAGTGTCATGCTGCGTCAGTTCTCTCTATCCTCGGTCTTTCTGTTCTCATTCTGTCTATCGTTTTCCTCCGCCTTCGGTTTATTCTTCTTTGTTCTTACTCAAATCTATGTCATCCGCTGTCAGTAATCAGTAGATCACGCCTGCAGCGCTATCTCTGAGCTGTCTCAGGGGCGGAACCTTGACTAGCCTCGCCTGACCAGCGCCCATTCATCACACCTTGGGCTGACAGGCTACAGTGACCAGCCCCAGGGATAATCCTGCACACGGGGGATTTACTGAAGACTGACCAGGGGACATTCTATGGTTTAACGTGACCAGTGGTCACGTCAGAAAATGTACACTAATAGATCTACCTCATCATTTCGACGTGGTTCTCTGTGACTGGCAGTGCAAGACAAAAAAAGTAAGGAGTTTTATGAGCGGAGTCCCATTGGCGTATGTGTACAGGCGTGTTTGTTTGTGGGTGCACGCGTGCGTGAGAGATTTTTAATGCGTTTGACTGACAGGATTTTATGTCTGGCCTTCTGGGCCGTCTCAACATCATTGTGGGCCCCCGCGGGGCAAGCGATAAACTACGCCCCCTCCCTCATTCCGAAACACCAACGTAAATTTCCATGCATGCCCCCCCTCCCCCCCCCCCCCACCAAAAAAAAATAACCCAACCCTCGGGGCCCTTTGGACGACTGCTCAGTGTGCCCATGGGTTAAGACGGCCCTGCTATCCGTGAGTCAGTGTTTACGTCTAGGGTGGGATTCAGAACAAAAAACAGAAGTACATAATTATTAGCTTACGTTATTGCTCTTTATGAAAGTATACAAATCATGCCAGGCATAATGATCATAATGAAATGACAGGGAAGAATAACTATGGAAGACCACAGAATGTATGGTTGTCCGTTTCCACACTGTCCACTTTTGTTCGATTTGTTTTTTTTCTTTCTTTTTTCTGTTCTTTTTTACTGTTACAGCATGGAGACTTAAATAAAACACAATAATACTAATTAGATCTGCCTCACCAAAGTAAGGCAAAGACGAGGACAAGAACGAGGCAACCAGTTTGTATGTGTATGGGGTGGGGTGGGGGGGGGCTTTGTTAAGGGTTAAGAAATCCAAGAGAATAACAGAAACAACAAGAACAAAAATACCCCCCCCCCCCCCCAAAAAAGGTGCAGACGCCCAGTGCAGAAATCCTCCGAAAACAACACATAATTATATACATAGACGTATTACACCACGCTGCCAAACGAAACACAAAACAACAACAAAAAACGGACAATGATTGGCAGGCAGGAGTGTCCACAAACATGATATTAGGCCATAAAGACGTACCCGCCAGTCTTCTTTTTGGATATGGATGATTAGTTGTGAATGAAAACTTGCAGCCAGCCATGAAACATATAAAGCTTGTGGACGCCATTGTTCAATCCCTGCTTTGCTCCTCCGTAATACTATTCTTATTGTTTTGTTGTCTACTTGGGTCTAAAGGCTGCTATTAGAGAGTATCTTCCCCCATTTGTGTGTTTCTGTGTGTGGGTGTTTGTTTGTGCGAACGGGAGAATATGGATGACGCGACTTTAGTTCCTGTTTGTTCCATCTCCATTTTCTGAAGAACTGGACATCTTTTAGTACTTAAAAAAGATATAACAAATGCTCACTTTAACACTTGTTCAAAATGCGTTGTGGCACTTATCAAGCTGTTTCACAGTTCTCACTTATTCCAATTCCTTATCATAATACTAGCTAAAGACGCAGATGTTTTACATCGTATCTCTCAATGGTTCAAAAAGTGGAACTGGAATAAAAATAGAACTGAGCTCGGGAAGAGATAATAAAATTAAACAGTGAGAGTTAATAATTACATAACATTTTATCACTAATTCCTCCTAATATTATGCTTTATATTTAGGAAGCGCATATCCGTACAACATGTTGTACGGATATGGACAGTGCATATCCGTACAACGCACACAATTCGATGACGTAGAACACACACCGGAATACTGTATTACTGAACTTGTTAATTGGCATAGTTTTTAAAAATATGAATCGGCTTAGTAGCAAAACAATCCGACTTCTGCTCGGAGATTGCGTGATCTGCGCTAACAATATACCTGAGTGTACGTCGATCACCAATGGCTACCCCAACCCATTTTCGCCTGATTAGTCAATCTGTCTACCGCCCATTGATACAAACTGACTAGACCCTCACGCCCCCATGTCTATCTGACTATTCCAATTTGTCACTTTAAATTCGTGAACACCATACCAAGTTTTGTTTCAGCAAACCTCACCAGTCGCGCTTTTTGGTAAACATGTTGTACGGATGTGCACTGTCTATATCCATACAACATGTTGCGCGGATATACACTTCCTTATATTTATACACATGGGTTGTTTGGGTATGGCTACTGTGTAACACGATGGTCTAGAAACAAGGTGCTCGCTTCTCATGCCGAAGGTTCGACTCCCGGTCGTTGCAGGCATGTTGGACTTTTTCTGGGGGGGGGGGGGGAGGGGGGGGAATTCCTGTCCCCGATCCTATGGTAGGTGGGATCGCGCACTTAGTCTTCTCTGACAAGGACGACAAACTCGGCAGTTGAAAGTGGAGGAGAGCCTGCCTAACAAGACCGCTGCCAGGACAAAATTCTGAAAAAAAAACAACAACTAATCCCTGTCACACAAAAAAACAACAACTACAAAAAACCTACCCACACACAGAAATAAGAACAAGACAAGTGAAGTGTAAATGCCACGAGCAGCGAACCTCCCAAAACAAAGACGTAAATACCGGATAATTATGGCTACTGTCTATAACAGGATTAACGTCTATTCCCGGATCCCACGACGTGTGCTTTCAGAGCTTTTCCTGCGAGCCCTTTTCACTCAATGAATACACAAATCTCTCTCTCTCTCTATTTTTATTGTAGCCGTTCCCGTATAATCGTATTATTTAGACTTAATACTTTACGACAAAATACGCTCGTCAAAAAACACCCAGAAAAAATACCTGCTTCAAGCGTTAATGAATCATTTATTTCATATAACTAGCTGAGGCATCTGGCGTGGCTAGGGATAAAAAAATAATGATCAATTTCAATTCCGGGTCAGTAGAATAGATCTGCCTCACCTTGCTCATTCCTTTACATATTATTAGTTAGTTGTTTGTTTACTCGTTTAGATAGGCATTCCTGCACTCCTCTGGGCGTTTATGCCCTACACAGCCCCTCAGTATTCGAGATGGGCATCGTCACTTTGCTTTGGTATTACTTTGGTGTAGAACCAGCCTCCTCGCACTCGGGACACACCCATACGTGCTCAGCTCGCCGCGCCATCATGTCGCATCGTCATGATATGGCAATAATCTTCGCCGCATTTGGGCAGAGTTTAGTTGTGAACACATCACAGGAAGTGATACCATCACAGGAAGTGACACCATCACAGGAAGTGACACCATCACAGGAAGTGACACCATCATAGGCTAGAGGAAAAGAAAGGATCGGGGGGCGAAATTAGCGACACAAAACTCAGAAAAAGATTTCTTCACCATTTCAAGCCTCCATGTCTAACAAACAACTTTCTGCGGGCAGAAAAAAGGCCACCTGTAAAGTTTCATGCAAATCCGAGCCGTACTAGCGGCTCTATCTCTGGTTCAAAATCCTGGGAGTTTTATTATTATTGTGTAAGATGTCACTGCTCTGCGCTTATGGCATAAGCGACTTTTTACAATTTTGAGATATTACGAAAGGACGGTTTCTTTGCTTGTCATTAGGTGACATTATGATTCCATTGGATTATTACAATTTCGTATTGGCACATTAATTTATCGTTAACAGTATCTGCTAGCCGTCATGCACAGGAATGCAATGTATCGTCAGTTGCCTTTGGTGCAGTGACGACATGGCTACTGTATTATTATTTATAAATAGAATTAAAGTCTGTTCCCGGAATGAAACCTCCCTTGAGGGCTTTTTCTGCGCGTTCTTTTCACTCAGCGGACACCCTATGTTTTCTAGAAATCACTGCTTCTATTTTTGTTGTAAGTGTTCCCATGTAAGCGTATCTTTAAGACATAATACTTTTCGAAAAAACGCCTACGCCAAAACACACGTAGAAAAAAACGCGCTGCATGGAACAAGCTTTGATAAATTATTTATATCTATGTAAGTAACTTGGATTGCCAAACCTGCGCAGAGAACATAAAAACATGCAGGTTTCCCTTGTAGTTTTAATAAACAACAACAACAAAATGATGAAGTTAAGGATGGACGCATGAAACTGTTGGTGTATATTCCTGTCCATGTTTTGGAAAAAGTCAGTGTAATCTCTCGGGAGTCTGGCCGTAGAGAAAAATCACCATTGGTCGATTTGCACTGCGAGACACGGGCGGCTCCGCGAAGCTACTGTTAGCATGGAGCAGAGAGCAGGTCTCGACGGTAAACAATACCCGTTTGTACGTTTCCACGGGGAGTAACAGCTTACAAACGGCTTTAAATAGTTTCAATCAACCCAAAAATATGAACAAATCACAGTAAACAGATTTATACGCACACTGTCTTTATTGAAGATGGTCTCTTCTAATTCTTGTTACCGCAGTGACCTAGTGGAGCGATTTGCTAGAAGTGATTTCTCTCTATAAATACATACTCTCTGCAACCTTGAACTGGCGACGAGCACTAATTTATCACCGTGTAAAATATGGCCAATCAAGACATCGAAGACAACGGCTATTTTTGTCGGTTGGGGGGTGGGGGGTGGGGGGTGGGGTTGAGCTATTCTCCCTTGTTTAGCTAAAAGACCTATTTAAGCACACTAAGATTGAACGATGTGTCTGAGTTGTAAAAAGAATTTATTATAATCTATTTCTTTTCACAATAAATAGTCCTGTTGACTGTCACCCCTGGAATGCAGGTGTCCTAAAAACCGAGACAAACTGCTTCCATTGAACTAAAGAAAAAAAAAATCAACGTTGCATAAATTATATAATGTACATGTAGCATCTGCAAGCTATCCCTTGCCCTCCCCCGTTTTCTTGTTACACTGGTGAGCATGTGTTCATTTCTTCTTTCATTTTATTGTTGACCACCGCCAGAGTGTACTGTACTCCGTGACCTGACCTTCTTTTCCTAGTGAGTAGTTTTTTTTCCTCGCTCGCTTGTTGTCAGGTGTTTTGACTCGTTCAGTAAATATTAGTATGTTCCCGAACATTCGATAACACTGTGGATAAGGATGTTTACGCCAGATTTGGCCTTGAGTGATGTAACCTGATGACGTATTGATGCGTGATTGGTTAGTTTGTGCGAGGACAAAGGTAACGTTTATTTCGGGAACTTTCTGTAGGAATGTTTATATATATAGACCTGTGTGAGTGGTTGGGGGGTGAGTAAGTGAGTTTCCTTTTGTGTGGCGTAGATATTTAGTTTCGCTGGCGTCTTCCTAGTAATTTATTGTTCACTATACAGTTATTAAACTTTAGTATTATTTAATCTATCGTCGGATCTCGTGTTTATTTATTTTACAGCTGTAATAGTTTCGTTTTCTAAAGGGTTGTAATTAGATCAACTAACTCCCCCCTACTATAACGTGCTAGAACAACCTCAGCTGTTACATATTGGGGGCTCGTCCGGGATCCGACCAGATTCGAACGGACCAGATCTAAATTATTAGATTCATTTACATAGTTTATTGTAGGAATATCATCGACAAGCTATCTACAACATGTCGGAGGTTATTGGAAGGCTTAGCCAGGAAGCGGACGCTATGGAACTCACTGGGCAGGAGAGACGGGACTACCTCCGTGAAGGCCTGGAAAGAGAAAGACAGCTGGAGGCTCAACGACAGGAGAAGGAGGCTGAACGACAGGCTCGGGAGAAGGAGGCTGAACGACAGGCTCGGGAGAAGGAGGGTTAACGACAGGCTCGGGAGAAGGAGATGAACCACGAGTTGGAGATGGAGAAGATCCGCCAGCAACGTGGAGGCAACGACTCAGCGCAGAAGACCGACGACCACGCCAGTTCTAAGAGACCCAAGCTACCTGCATTTCAGGATAAGAAGGACGATCTGGATAGCTGGTTGCTGCGGTTTGAGAGGTTTGCTGAGACAGCTGAATGGTCCAGATCCACCTGGACGACATCACTGTCTGCCCTGCTGACCGGGAGAGCTTTGGAGTGCTTCTGCAGACTACCGATCGACGAAGCCAAGGACTACGACAAGGTCAAGGAAGCGTTGCAGAAGAGGTACAACCTGTCAGAGGACGGATACAGACTCATGTTCAGACAAGGTAAGCCTGAAGATGGAGAAGATGTTGGAATGTTTTTGACCAGGATCAAGACCTATCTAGAGAGGTGGATAAAGCTGTCGAAGACGGAGGAGACCTACGAAGGAGTGAGAGATCTGTTCGTCAGAGAGCAATTCATGGATGCCTGCCCACCAGACCTTGCAACCCATGTGAGGGAGAGGAAACCAAAGACGCTACAGGACATCGCAGATTCAGCGGAGGCGTACCTGGTAGCGAGGAACCGGACGCTCAGCGGGAGCGCCAGACTGCAGAGCCGGCCAGTGCGACAGAGGCCCAACGGAGACCGAAGCCCACAGGTCTGCCATAGGTGCCAGAGGCCGGGACACAAGGCGACGGAGTGTCGTGCAAAGTTAAACGACAAAGGTGAGTTGAAATGTTACCTTTGTGGAAAGCCAGGCCACGTTCGGAGGATGTGTCCAGCCCAGAAGGAAATGGGACGAGGCAAGCCGAACAAGGCGGCGGCGGCCGTAGTTATAGCGGCGGACGAGTCGTCAAGACAAGATGCGACGACGGCTGACACCAGCATCAACGTTCAAGCGGTAATGAAGGACGGGAAGCTACAGTTAGCGGTGCCTGTTACTTGCGGAGGATGCAGTGACGGAAGGACCGTGGAGAAACTGAAGTTACCAGTGATGAAGGGCTTGATTGGAAATCGAGCGGTAGATGTCCTAAGAGATACCGGCTGTGAAGGTGTAGTGGTGCGGCGATCACTGGTGGACGACGGACAGCTCACCGGTGGGAAGAAACTTATCGCGAGGATCGATAACTCCTTGCTAGCGGCGGAGGAAGCCGTTATCGACGTGAAGACGCCTTACCTGACGGGCAGAGTGACGGCGCTGTGTCTCCCGGAGACCATCTGCGACCTAGTAGTCGGGAACGTGGACGGAGCGAAGGATCCGTACGACCCTGATACTGAGGTGATGGTAGGAGCGGTGACCACGAGGGCCCAGGAGAAGAGGAAGGATCGGTCTACGTCGCTGAAGGTGCCGAGGGCAGAACGGCACGCGGGAGTGGATAGAGAGGAACTTATCCGACTCCAAGAAGAAGATGAAGTCATTAGGAAGTTAGAGCAGAAGAAGATCCCAACTAATAGAGGCAATAAATCTGTTCATTTTGAGAAACATGGAGGAGTACTGTACCGGATCTACAAGGACCTGAGACAGGCGACGGTTATAAGGCAAGTGGTACTACCCGAGAAACTGAGAGAGTATGTGCTAAGTGTAGCCCACGACTCGATCGTCGGAGGACACCTCGGCGTGAAGAAAACCAAAGACAGAGTTATGAGCAATTTTTATTGGCCTGGAATTGAAGGTGACGTCGCGAGATACTGCCGCTCATGCGACATATGCCAGAGGACGGTGAACAAAGGAGCGACCCCAAAGGTGCACCTGCAGAGTATGCCAGTAGTGGACGTACCATTTAGACGAGTGGCCGTGGACTTAGTAGGACCTATCGACCCCCCAAGTGAAGGTGGACATCGGTATATCCTGGTGTACATAGACTACGCTACTCGTTACCCCGAAGCCACACCCTTGAAGAAGATCGACGCAGAAACGGTAGCAGAAGCCTTAGTGAACATCTACAGCCGTTTGGGTGTGCCCGAAGAGATCTTGTCAGACCAAGGGACCCAGTTTATGTCAGATGTCCTGAGCAGGGTATTTTAAAGTAGTACACTATCAGTGAAAGGCATTGTAACCCATACTTTTGCCTATTGTACTGTAATTGGGGACATAGTTCATCTGTGACTGAATATTGAATTGATGGCTGATAGTCATGATGTGTTAATCACATTTTGATGCTATGTCATATTAGTTACCAATGGAACTTGGTGTAATTTTTGGAAAATGTAACCCAAATGGGGACTGCGAGCAAGCAGTGTTTGTGTTGCAATGTTGTAACTTGTTTTGACCTAATATGATGAAGAAAGACCCTAACCAGTGGTCGGTATGTATTGGTATTTTTGCCATTGTACGTATGAGTTATACATTTTGGAGATAACCATGTTATGTACAACAAGTTATATGCTATGATTCGTGCACGAAGCATTGTGCAAACGATGGGCCATCGTTTCACCTTATATGATTTGTAATAATATCATTGACCATTGTTTCACCACAATGGTGGCGTTGCGTTATTTTGATTAGTAGGCCTAATGTTTACTATTGGGAAGCAATGACGGTATTGTATTAGTTATGGTATTAGTGATACAAAGTACACTGCATTGTATTGTATTTGTGATGACATTCGGGAAGACACTGAAATTGTTATTAATTGTAATAGAATTAGCAACTACCTTTGTGAGATTGGGAGTGCTATAAGATTATTTCAAGATATTGCAGACGCTGAATAATGTTTCGGAGTTGAAAAATATTCAACTTAAATTGGGGAGTTGTGTAGCATCTGCAAGCTATCCCTTGCCCTCCCCCGTTTTCTTGTTACACTGGTGAGCATGTGTTCATTTCTTCTTTCATTTTATTGTTGACCACCGCCAGAGTGTACTGTACTCCGTGACCTGACCTTCTTTTCCTAGTGAGTAGTTTTTTTTCCTCGCTCGCTTGTTGTCAGGTGTTTTGACTCGTTCAGTAAATATTAGTATGTTCCCGAACATTCGATAACACTGTGGATAAGGATGTTTACGCCAGATTTGGCCTTGAGTGATGTAACCTGATGACGTATTGATGCGTGATTGGTTAGTTTGTGCGAGGGCAAAGGTAACGTTTGTTTCGGGAACTTTCTGTAGGAATGTTTATATATATAGACCTGTGTGAGTGGTTGGGGGGTGAGTAAGTGAGTTTCCTTTTGTGTGGCGTAGATATTTAGTTTCGCTGGCGTCTTCCTAGTAATTTATTGTTCACTATACAGTTATTAAACTTTAGTATTATTTAATCTATCGTCGGATCTCGTGTTTATTTATTTTACAGCTGTAATAGTTTCGTTTTCTAAAGGGTTGTAGTTAGATCAACTAACTCCCCCCTACTATAACGTGCTAGAACAACCTCAGCTGTTACAGTACAGTATAGATTTTTATAATAAGATAGTTAATACTTTTTTACATATACATACTTTGAATATTTGTAAATGCATTGTCAAGTAAGATACATCCAAGACTAATAATTCAAAATATAGAGAACAGATGTGTAATTATTTGAGTTATCATGTGTTATGTTCAGATTGATGTGGCCGTTCTGGGTCAGACACTGATGACAGCGCAGTTCAAAAGAGTTGTAAACAGCATTAGACTAAGTAGTTTTGTTGTTGTGTTAGCCATCCCGTATATCTCATCAATAACAACAGCGACCGCTCTCAGCTCTCAATACCAAGTTTATTATGTACTAAGGCATTCCTCCAGCCACACATTCCATGTCACCCCTGTCGCGATGTGGGTTACATGGGGATATTTCGACTGACACTCTTTCGAGGTCCGCTCCCACAATCGACGAACACACAAAAATAAATACTTGCACTCTAAAAACTAAATAAATCAATTGCTTTCAATTTTAGCAGAACTGTAGGGCAGTTTAATTACAGGAATTAATGTAACAAATATAATTATAAATATAAATATCAATTCAAAGGCAACTGAATCTAACTAATGGAACTACAGCTTTTATAAAGACTAACGAATTCAATCTAACTACTTGCAGGTCATATGAGTTATATGGCAAATAGAATCCGCGCACGTGGCGACGGATATAACAGTTTAAATTCTATTAATTCAATGAGACATGTTATGATATGGACATTTCCTCTAGACACGCCATGGAGAATGCTTGTACAACCATGCGTTGTCTGGCGGTAGCTCTGAAACTGTCTTCAAAAGTAAGTAGAACGGTTCACTTTCATCATTACAAATTAGTATGGACTCTCACCATGCGGCCCTCACTGGGAGTGAGAGCGCTGGATGTAAACGCTGTGGGTTTATATCAAACCAAGTAGCTTAGGCTCTGGAGCTTTAAATCAGGCTCCTCACAATGGACTGCTCAACTGCGTCTCTATGTCCCTCATCTGGCTGAGGACTATCGCCGACCACCTCGTAAATGGATTGTCTACATGTGGCCCAGAACTAAGTTCTGTATGGCCTTAAATACTGGTCTGCATCTGCAGCTTACCGTCTAATTCCTGGATTGTGATTGGTGCAACCACTTCTAGCTCAGCTGCCGAACTGAGTTATTTTAAGTAACAGCCCTACGCAACGACCTTGGGTCGACATCAAAGGTCGAATCACCCAAGACAATAAAATGTAATTTTATAGCAATAAATTCTTAACATGTTCAAAACCCCGAGCTTTTACTCTGGATCACGGTATTTTCTGTACGTCAACAGAAGTCTCAAGAACATTTAATTCCTACTCACCCCTTCCCTCTTTACTAAACCTAGTTCAAAACACGAGATATAACAAGTGCTCAGTCATGCACACCTACGCTGTCCGTCTATCCTTCCCCACATCTTCTGTCTATCTATTATAAAAAAAAACTGTTCAAAACAAATTGTTTACGAGACCAAGTTATGCTGGCTCGCACAATAATTACGTTTGTAAAAATTACTCACTGCTCTCTCACAAAAATTTAGTCAGTGGAAACATTTATGAATTAAATCTGTTCTTGACAACCCCCCCCCCCCCCCCCCCACTTCAACACCACTCAAAAAGTAAAGTAATATTTTTATAGGAATAAACACGTCCACGCCCATAATGAAATTAATACTGTCTCCACGTCATCCACGTCAAGCAATAATCTGACATCATGGTAGCACCATGAACGTGATTACTGACAGTGACGTAAGACGCGCTAATTGGTATCTGCCTATAAATAATGTAGAAATGATGAAATACGTCTGTTGACCATTGTAGACCAAACAACACTAACTTATTGAAAGTCAACAGTTTTCTGGTAGGCAAATGACAAAGTTAAACCATTTGCCAGGTTGGACAACCATTTTAGCCCGGGGCACACCAGTCGATTTTGACTGGCCGAGTAATCGCATGGTGACGTCACGACTTTGAGCTTCAATGAGACATCGCACATTAGCGGGTTAGTTGGGTCTCATTGATAGTCAATGCGGTGACGTCAACACTTGACTAGTAGGCCGATCAGACTCGGCTAGTCATCTCCTTAGACTGACAAGGTTCCAACTCCTTACTAACAACTTCTGAGAAATTGATGTTCGAAGTTTCATGTGCTCATATATTCTAGTGATACGACCGTTTTTTGTTGTTTTTTTCATTTCAGTATATAGAGCCTTGTCGTTCTAAGGGGACGTAGTGCGCGCCTGATCTAACTGTATGATTGTGGCAATCTTGTAAGAAAGGTACACAACTGAGATATAACTAACATAAACCCGCCCACTGTAACTGCGTTATAGTTTGTTTTAAAAAAAATTATTTACAATTTGCTTTCCATTTAAAATCTATTGTTTACTTGATACTGGCTCTGATATATTTAAAGCTAAGGCAGGACTTTACTAAATATAACCTTTTACTTAACGAAAAATACAATGTTGTTATTCAAAGATGCGCACAATCTTGGTAAAATACTGTTTTTCATAATCTTTTATGTACATACAGCAATCTCTCATGTTTCGTTTGCCCCAAGGGTTCCAGTATTCTTCATTTTTATCTAATTTCATTCTTGCATTCATTAAATTTTTAAAACAATAGTTTGTGAAAGAACCAGATATTCAGTTCTTCCTATCATTAGCTATTGTTATTGTTGTTTTTACTGCCATTAAAGAATAATTCCACAAAAAAAGGCAAGATTTGAAATGACAAAATTGTTGTTTTTCGACTGAAATCTAATCGTCCCTTTAAAGTGATAAGGTTCTATCTCAACTTTTGGCTGAACTGAATTACACACTACACACTACTTTTATAAACATTCTCCATTGCGTGTCAAAGTATCAAGCGGATTCGATGTGTAATTTGTAAGTATTACTAAAGAGAGCAAAAAAAAAAGTGGTATCACCAAAAGCTTTGAGAACATGAAACTTCAATCACGAATTTCTCAAAAGTTAAAGGAAGTGAGTTAGGACCTTGTCATTGTAAGTGGACATAACGTCAGAACTCAGATAAAAAAAACAACAACAACAACAGCAAATAAGTAAATAACCTAAAAGAAAGCAAAAAACTTTCCCTCCACAGCCCAATAGAACATTTCCAGCCACACTGAAGGACTTGTCGGGCGTGGCATTGTATTGTATTAGCGAAATGGAACACGAAAACGTGAATGCCAGTGAACAAGTCGTGAAGCGTCACTCCAGGAAATGAACCCATTCGGTACCGGAGCATTGCGTGTGTTTGCGGTGTTGATCACCGGGGCTGGAGAGGACAAGTCAAGTCCTGATTGTCCAGGGCGGTGTCACAGTTTCTGGTACTAGAGTTGTCTTTCTTTGTTACATTGATCAATGTAGTAGAGTCGTGCCTGATTCCTTTACCTGCTTCTATTTCTCTCTGTTTTCTATCACCCCATTAAACACCCCCGCCCCCGGGGCCCGCATGCACAATTTTCATACACCTGATCTTAACCTTACCCCATCCCCCAGGAAGCTGGGGGACAAAAAAACTTTCCCATTTTCACATTTTCACCCAATGGTGTATTTTTTTTTCTTTATTTTTAGTGTCTAAAGCCTCTTGCACGTTACGCTTAAACTTCACTGTGTAAAGTTTTGAGTTTGAGTTAAAGTTTGAGTGTAGAGAAGGCACGGCGCCACGCCAAATGCCACACTGTGTTAGGAAGGAGCAAGGCAATGGAGAGAATGAACTAGAAGGACAGGACAGAAAGAGATGCTACCAGTAGCGTCCACTAACCATCGCACTAGATTAAAGGTTTGTCTATAAGGCGGGTAATATTTGAAGAGTGGTTTTCCAAATCTGGATAAGTCAAATTTTGCATCAGCCATGGCCCCTTTCAAATGCTCATTTAAAATGGGTGTAAGACACGGTTTAAGTGTTCAATTAACGCTTTGCTATGTCCCTTCTCCATCCCGAGGTACAGATGAGACATAGCGAATGTTAATTGAACACATACACCGCGTCTTACACTAATTTTGAACGACTGTTTGAAAGGGGCCATAACTGATGCAAAATTGGACTTATCCAGTTTTGGAAACCTCTTCAAAATTTTATACTGGAGAATTTGCGACACGTATAACTCACCAGAGCATTTTTGTCGAAACAATTCTGAGAGTACTCAAGTGCCAGAATTTGTTTTAAACATCAGAGAATGAATAATTACAGTCGTAGGGGCATTTACGAGAGAAACACAATGGCTAATTTTCCTATGAGTACAGTCGTATGTTCTTTAACAGCCAAGGAAGACCATATTATGTTTCCACCCATCATTTCGCGAATGACAAAATTGTTGTTTTTCGACTGAAATCTAATCGTCCCTTTAAAGTGATAAGGTTCTATCTCAACTTTTGGCTGAACTGAATTACACACTACACACTACTTTTATAAACATTCTCCATTGCGTGTCAAAGTATCAAGCGGATTCGATGTGTAATTTGTAAGTATTACTAAAGAGAGCAAAAAAAAAAGTGGTATCACCAAAAGCTTTGAGAACATGAAACTTCAATCACGAATTTCTCAAAAGTTAAAGGAAGTGAGTTAGGACCTTGTCATTGTAAGTGGACATAACGTCAGAACTCAGATAAAAAAAACAACAACAACAACAGCAAATAAGTAAATAACCTAAAAGAAAGCAAAAAACTTTCCCTCCACAGCCCAATAGAACATTTCCAGCCACACTGAAGGACTTGTCGGGCGTGGCATTGTATTGTATTAGCGAAATGGAACACGAAAACGTGAATGCCAGTGAACAAGTCGTGAAGCGTCACTCCAGGAAATGAACCCATTCGGTACCGGAGCATTGCGTGTGTTTGCGGTGTTGATCACCGGGGCTGGAGAGGACAAGTCAAGTCCTGATTGTCCAGGGCGGTGTCACAGTTTCTGGTACTAGAGTTGTCTTTCTTTGTTACATTGATCAATGTAGTAGAGTCGTGCCTGATTCCTTTACCTGCTTCTATTTCTCTCTGTTTTCTATCACCCCATTAAACACCCCCGCCCCCGGGGCCCGCATGCACAATTTTCATACACCTGATCTTAACCTTACCCCATCCCCCAGGAAGCTGGGGGACAAAAAAACTTTCCCATTTTCACATTTTCACCCAATGGTGTATTTTTTTTTCTTTATTTTTAGTGTCTAAAGCCTCTTGCACGTTACGCTTAAACTTCACTGTGTAAAGTTTTGAGTTTGAGTTAAAGTTTGAGTGTAGAGAAGGCACGGCGCCACGCCAAATGCCACACTGTGTTAGGAAGGAGCAAGGCAATGGAGAGAATGAACTAGAAGGACAGGACAGAAAGAGATGCTACCAGTAGCGTCCACTAACCATCGCACTAGATTAAAGGTTTGTCTATAAGGCGGGTAATATTTGAAGAGTGGTTTTCCAAAACTGGATAAGTCAAATTTTGCATCAGCCATGGCCCCTTTCAAATGCTCATTTAAAATGGGTGTAAGACACGGTTTAAGTGTTCAATTAACGCTTTGCTATGTCCCTTCTCCATCCCGAGGTACAGATGAGACATAGCGAATGTTAATTGAACACATACACCGCGTCTTACACTAATTTTGAACGACTGTTTGAAAGGGGCCATAACTGATGCAAAATTGGACTTATCCAGTTTTGGAAACCTCTTCAAAATTTTATACTGGAGAATTTGCGACACGTATAACTCACCAGAGCATTTTTGTCGAAACAATTCTGAGAGTACTCAAGTGCCAGAATTTGTTTTAAACATCAGAGAATGAATAATTACAGTCGTAGGGGCATTTACGAGAGAAACACAATGGCTAATTTTCCTATGAGTACAGTCGTATGTTCTTTAACAGCCAAGGAAGACCATATTATGTTTCCACCCATCATTTCGCGAAATTGTCTTAAATAGAGACCGATACGTTCCTATGTTTAAGAGCTCCCGTTTCGTTTCGGTGTCGGCAGTTTTGGCTAATGACGTCAGTCGCGACTCGCTGAAAAGCCGAGATGTCGAAAAAACAAAAAAACTTTCATAGTCCTTTTTAGAACGCAGAGTGCTTCTGCTTTCGTCTCGTTTCTCTTTTCATCGACACAGACGTCTGTCGGCAAAACTACCAAATGCGAAACAAATAACCGAAGCCACTTTGTCTGGGCTGTTACAAAAAATAATTACCAAGTTATGGGTAAAAGTGCTCATTCTACTATAACCGAAGACTATAATTTGACATTGAAGAATCATTCGACAATTATAAACAGATCAATAACGTCGTTAGTTGAAAGCTTAGCTGGACAAGACCAGGCTAGACAGAAACTGGGAAAAAATGGCACCCAAGAAATTGTTGTTTTTTTTTAATTCGAAAATTTGTCACTTACGACTGTAATCAATACCACCCGAGCTTTGTGCCGCCACCACCAAGTGACACATCGATATAATCGAAACGGATAACCGTCCCATTCAGTGAAAACTAGTTTTTCAACCTTGTCTGTCTGAGCTGGCTGAAAACAAAACATCGATACCACCTTTTGGCACCGCCCACTGTCCTGTGTCTGAAATGGCCTTCGTCGAGGTATCGATTTCAAAAGTGCCAGTAGACGACAGAGGAAGAAAGATTGTCTGTGCGGATTGCTGAAAATGGGCCATTCGTAAAGTACAAATTCTCGGTTTTAGCCATTTTTATCCTTTCGCTCCACACCTTTCATTACAGGCCTACGCTTTACTTACGGCCTGGCTTCTAGTCTATCTTCTCCTTTGCAGGAACTGACGGTCATTAGAATGGTGACTGGCAATGACAGAGCCTGGACATTGTAAGCCTTAATACGACATTTCCCATGGCCATTGGGCTGTTTCATTACAAACATGCTTGATTTTTATATTACAATTCAACAATTTACATGCCTTTCCCACCTTTTTTAAAAAGTTAATGACCATAAATTAAAAGCGCATGTGCCCCCCCCCCTCCCCCACACACACACACAAATGCTCTTTTTAAACACGTGTCACGATTACGTGAGTGAAGATGGTCACGACCACGTGTGTGATGAGTACCTAACTTATTTACCTTTCAAACCCAGCTAACAAGCCAAGCAAGCAGACCAGCGATCAACGGACACATGGAGTGAGATTTAAATTAAACGATATTTAATTATAAATGCATGACAAAACTTATGTCAAAACATTCAACTCATGATAATCACATACATAATCACAAAAACAGAGATACTTCAAATTTACTCTTGGGGATCATGGCTATTATCTATTCCCCGTTTCACATCTAGATCTAATCCCTCTGTCTATAAACTTAACTACGTATACTTAATAGTCTCTGTCAACAGCTGCCCTCCTCGTTGATGCAGTTTCACTTCTCCAGAGTTCACACAATCCTTTCTAGATCTTTAATTTCGACGATAAAAGGGGAAACAGACGCCCCTGGCTTCACACATATAAGAACACACAGTTCACACCCGCCATCGTAGATTACTTGTTCCTTGAGGGGTTCTCAACATCCCGTCCTCAAGACTCTTCAACTTGCAAACACACAGCACACCGACGGTTCACACCCGCCATCGTAGATTCACGAGCTTCTGATGGGTTCCCATCCTATCATCAGAACTCCTCAACTTCTGGTCCCCATGGCACGACCTTCCACTTGTCGCCCGGACCGATAAATTCTGCGTCTTCCTTTAGGAATGAATAACTTGGGAACCTTCATAGATTCCTCACATACATAACACCCCTGGTCCCCATGGCACGACCTTCCACCTGTCGCCCGGACCACTTCTCGCTGCGTCTTCCTTTAGGAATGAATAACTTGGGAACCACGTGTGTCGAGCTTCTCCTCTACTTATACTCCCGAGGTTTTTGCACACGCGACTAGTTTAAATCGAGTCGTGTGTATCTATCCACGCTCGTCAACAATGTTAAAAACCGTGTTTTCCCCTGCTAAGCTCACCCCCCTTAGACTCGTGGCGCACAAGGCCACCGACCTTCCTCGTGATAGTAATCTTTCATGCTAGTCAACAACTTAAAAACTCCCCTTCTCCCCTACTAAGTTTACCCCCTCTATACTCGTGGCGTACAAGGTCATCAACCTTAATCGTGACACACGTGACAAGCTCCCCGCATCCCCACCCACCTAAATGCTCATCGGATTTTTAACAGTTGAGATTTTCGTGTTTCGAGGACCTCAGCATAATGGTTTGGTGTCCTGATCCACACTTCAGTCGAGGACTTTGTATCAGATTTTGTGTCAGGCGGTTAGCGTGAAGACTGGAGGTGGAAGACGCCGTCCCGTGTGAGTCTTGTCGGTCGGACGCAGTGAAGTTAGCCAAAGAACCCTATTGCACTAAGTCATATAATCTGTTTCTGCCTCAGTTTTAGGGGGAGAAAATGGAAAGAAAAATGCTTAACATCAGACTCCAAGATAGAATCCCCCACGCTGACATACGCAAACAAACAAAACTAAAAGACGTAGTGGAATTCATGCTACAACAAAACTGGAATTGGGCCGGACACGTGGGAAGGATGAATGACAGTAGATGGACAAAACGCTGCACTGAATGGCAGCCAAGGACAGGAAAAAAGAACAAGAGGACGACCAGGAAGAAGATGGAAGGAAGAGATTACAGAGCGAGGAGGAACAAAATGGATGAGGGAAACAACAGACAGAAGAGAATGGAAAGCTTTGTCGGAGGAGGGGGGGGGGGGAGGAGCTACATCCTGCAGTGCGTGGAAAACGCCTAGGTGAAAAGTGAAAGATTTAGAGAGAGACATGAACTCTGGTGTTAAATAGAACCTCGGGCGCCAGCGAAACAAGTCTGTCGTCCTCTCCTACTACATACAAGCAACTAACTCAGTTAACCACTTCGAATAGGTGTAAGGTATAACAGTAACAGTGTCACCGTAGTAAAGGCCCTCTTGCAGTATTCGGTGTTTTGGCTAGTGTTAAAAGATGGTGACGAGAAAATATTTGATAGTGATTGCACCACTCTGGTGCGGGCTTGTGGGTTGCTCCGCCCCGTGACCTGTATAGGCCGGGGACATAGCATAGGACACTAATATTAACCATCAATCAGTCTTGTGTATGCGTGGATTTAACATTTATCGTTCCCTCCTCATCCTCCTTCTACCAGTTTCTGTCTATCCAGTTTCAGACGAGCCATCAAGAAGGTTATGAAAAACTAACCCATTTACCATACCGGTAACCAAAGATAACCCTGGTAAGGAAAGGTAAGGTCATTTATTCTAACAATACTAAGTTACCATAGATTGTCAAATAACAGCAAAGTACTAATCAACCTCGCGGCGCCATCCAAAAGGAGAGGGTATAAAAAAAAAAAAAAAAGTCTGTCGTTCTATTTGATTTCATGACCACTGAAGTCTAAGTCAAAAACCGCGACAGAACAGAATTGAATTGACCCAGTGCGCTGTCAATCTGAGACATTTCATTTCTCCATGATGAAAGAGAGATTCATAGATTTTAACATTGTGGGTTGCACTAGGACACAAATGCCACGATATCTGAAATGTCACATTTGTTACTGACTTGAAAGAAATGGCTTTTCTGTTTCGCACGTCACTGTAGTCTTTTTCACATTTCAATAACTTTCAACCAAATAAGTTTAGTTTATCATTCACCGCAGGGGGTTTTCTTTCAGATCGTCGATCAGCACCAAAGTTCCATTATTCAGCTGTTTCAGTTGGACATAAAGAATTGTTTCCCTTTTCTCTATATGGAAGCGGAAACGCAAAATAGCATCATCTTCTTTATATATACTGTCCGACAAAACAAAGGAAAAAAAAAAAGACAAAATCAGACAAAACTAATGACATTATCGATTATGCCCGGGTGGATAATGCACAATGACTGCGCTTTTGGCTCCATCTGACATTTAGGCCCGAGTCAGACATGATAAGGAATTAGGCTTTATAATGACATAAGATGGTCAGTTGAAAATGCCCTCCCACAGTCAATAAGGCTCCGCGCACGTCAAGACAAAATCTCGAGTATTTTCCATATTGTTATACGTGCTGTTTTGCCTTTTCGAGAAAAAGAGCTTTGAAAGTTTGAAGAGTTGTGTAAAATCAAGTTTTTCTTCAAAACCCTTGAAAATCGAAACTTGCCTAAAAATGCCCACGAAAACTACACCGATATGACATTTATACATAATAAAATTAGGAGTGAGAAAACCAATTTCATGACAAAACCTCGAAATGGGCAAAATGTGGCATACAACAATATGGTAAATACCACTCGGTATATCCCTTGGATCAGAGAATAATGTATGTAACGAGAGAGATCATTAAGCCTATTGGTCGATTCCATTGGTAGACACGAGTGGTTCATCCCACCACAGTCAGCAAGATATAGGTCACGTGGGTAATTAACGCCCGGTTGTACGTCTTCATTCAGAGAAAGTGCTTACTGAGGGCTTTTATAGTTTCAATCAACACCAAAATATAAACCAGCCACATTAAATAGATTCGCACACTCTTTATGGTGCAGATGGCCCACTACAAATTCGTGTTTACTGCATTGACCTAGTTTTTCTCTTTGTCAGAAGCGACGTGATAGTATTATAATATAGATCTTGATGATATTTTCGTGTACAGTAAATTTACGACAGATAAAGCTTGGGAAGAATGATGATTGTTTCTGGCAACTATCAATCAAGTTACATTTTATTGTTTGCTGGTCTAAGTAAATGTATCAATTGCCCAAGGCAGGAAAGAGCGGAGAGAGTCAAAGACCAAGCGCTGTCTTTCCTTTTAAAACATTTTTATTTGTTATCTTGTTTTTTCAAAGCTTGTTTGCCTGATTCTTGTTTATATTTTAAAGTGGCCGCGAGGCCTACAAAATGCTCCAATAAACCTCAGCTTGAGTCTTGAACTTTCTTTCTTTAAATCTTAAATTGGACACAACATTATTTATTTATCTTGCTTTGCCATATGACAGCCATTTTCAGGCGGGGGCCCTTGGCTCTCAGGGAAGGAACTTCAGATGGGGGGGGGGGGGGGGGAGGGGTAATTTTAGCCAGTAAAAAATGGGAAGTAATTTCAGTCGGAGGTACTAAATTCTTTTCAGATCTTTACAAAACAATTGTTTGACATCTTACCAACGTAATCAAGTTTAAAGGAAACCATCTTTTTTTTTTTGTATTAGCGAAATTGAAACTGGTCAAGCTGTGAATACGAAACATAAATATAGCACCCCCCCCCCCCCCCGCAAAAAAAAAACCCCGGGTTAAATGCGCAAAATTTGGGTTATCGTGGCCGAAGCGCCGTAATTTTCCAAACTCAAACTCAGATGTGGAACTCCAAACTGAGAAACTGTGAGCTGTACACAGTGCATGTATTATATCAAATGAAATAATTTCATACACAGCTGTACGGGCGAGCACGAATCGGCAGTTCACATTTTATTTTATAAATTGTTTCAGAAATTACCGCTGTAAAATTGTCATGTTGAACAAATTACGAGGTGACAATTCAAAATCGGGAAGGAATTGTGGAAACTTGAGATGGCAACGGGTAGGAATACGGTCTGAGACTCTGAGAACCTATGCACTATGACGTAATAAGGCGCCTTAGAAAGGAAGAACACGACTGACTTAAGACCTATCGCGGTTATTCCTTATCCTGTCTGAATCGGGCCTCACGCAGCCAAATTGAACAACCTCCCACATAACATCAATGCGCAGCGCAACATCTTTTGTTCAAATGGAGATAGTGAGACTAGCAGGGGGAGATTACTGAACAAATGGGAAAAAGGGGAGAAAAGCAAGGGCAGACAATCTATGGAAATCTTGAACAATCTCAATTTCAGGTCGAGGACGAACAGGGGGGTAAGTGCAGAGCTCTGTGTCAGACACTCCCCTATCTGGTATTAGATACTCAATGGAAAAGGGGAAATAAACGAAAATGCTGAGTGTCACATGACTATCCTAGAAAGACAAAAACTACAACAACAACAACAACAAAAAAAGACATTCCGTCTTGACGGTGACGATTTCGCTGGCCTTGGTCGAGTTGATGGCCGTTAGAAATGACTAAGAGCGTCTATGTGTGTGAAACTGAATGTTTGTAGGGATGAGAGTGCGTGTTTTAGTATGAGATTTGGAAAGTGTAGGCTATGCATAAATCATTGATGCAATGTGCAGCGCATTGAGTAATAATTTTATTAGAAATGCGCTATAGAAATTCTATTTATTATTATTATTATTATTATTATAAATGCCGATTTTTTCTTCTTGGGTTTTAATAACAAGGGCAAAAAAACAACAACAAAAAGTGCTCAATTCAACGCTGAAAAACTGAAAAACAACACATACGACAGAAATAATAATTATTAGGATGAAAATTTATGATAATGTGGTGCACGCCAAGATTTACGGACTACCGATATGAATATCCTGATTTATAACTTACTGCAAATCTTACTGAAATAGGCGGGAGGTTGGTGGGCGCTTCAATACCCAAACTCAAAGTCAAAACTCAAATGTGTAAGATCTCCATCCATCTGTCTGTTCAGTTCCGACATTTATAATGTAAAAATTACTCTGTCTAACGTCTTGCACTTTTTTTTTTTTTTTTTCCTAAAAGCACAACTATGGCCGTTATCGTGTCTATGCGCATTCTCTAACTCCAACTCAAAACAACTCAAACTCCACTGAAATAGTGGTAACCCAAAAAATGCCATTGGTCTCCCGGGGTCACATAAAAAGTTGACGCCCTTGATCAGCCTAGAGAGTACTTTATAATCCTGCGGAAAAATGTTTTGCTGACAGATGGAATTTGATAAAGGTTGTATCAACCTAATTCCCCGATTTCGTGATACTGTGACGGTAGTTACATTATCAATATGGCTTAACCATTCACCGATCCATTTTCAATGACTTGTCCTATTATCGATAAGTCCCCCCACCCCTGGCCCCAAATCCCCCTCCCCCCGTGCCAGAGTACCAGTTTGGTTCCGGTGAACTTCTAATGTTATAATAGCGGCACCGAGATCTGAGTCGCTGTGCGGGGACTCTCGAAGGACAGTGATATAACTATTCTGCTCCAAAAGTTCTGTCTCCTAGAAGTCGGTCAAATTTGTTCGTTTAATTTGACCTCACAGAACTTGGACTTCCATGAAAATTTTAATTTTAGTTCGTCTTTCGTGGGAAGTTCCCAAGGTCACGTTTATGCTTTGTCCCCTCAAGAGTTTCAATTCTTTCTTTTGGATTACGGCCAATCTTAGCGAGTGTGGGTGTTCACTGCGGGTGCCAAAACAACTTATTATTTGCCAGTGCACGGGGATACAGGGATGCCTTGCAAAACATCACGGTAAATGTTACAATTTTGAGTGACATACCTTCCCAGTCAGGGTCCCTACAGCAATTCGACGTAGATTTCAGTAGGATTGGTAGAATTACCGTAGAGACAGATTCCCCGCTTCAGACCAACATCGGCACGATGTCGTAACCAGAACATTTACGACGAGCCAATGCCATTCCTAAAAGCAAATTTTACGTCAGATCGGATCTACGTAGAAACGACGTCATTCCTAGGTGCAACGTTGACGTCAATCCTACTCATCACATTTCCGTAAGGTTTCTGACTGGAGAAAAAGCCAGAAAAAGCCCTTTGAAAAGGCAAATCTCTTGCCACATACAACGAAAATCTCCAGACAAGAAAAGCAAAATATTCCAACCGCGCCCTCCCTAAAATATTCACCCACAAAGCCTCAATATGCCATTTCGACACGTCATGTTGTCATGAAAGAGATGCCATCCGGCACGTGATAAGTTTTGGAGAATTCCTCCGGCGTCGCAGAGATTTGGCACCAAAACAAATTGCCAAAAATCCTTAACTGAGATATTCGTCAGGGATGTTCAAAATTGACTGTCTGTTGGGCACAGTCGACTGATAACTTTTTGGACACTCTCAGTCAGGTCGGAGTTTGAGTTTTGAGTTTGGAGAAAGCGCGTGGACACGAGGACGATCACATTGAGCTAGGAAAAAGTTAGACGACAGCTAGAATCGAACGAACGATAGGACAGAAAGAGACCAGACAGTACTAGAAGCCTCTACCAATCACCCCCAATCTGATCGGAACAGCAATCTACAGATACAGAAGAAAAAGAGGAGGATGAAGAAAAAGACGACGCAAAAGAAGAAAGAAAAATGAAATGTTTAACCACAACAACAACAGCAAACACATAGACAACCATAAACCATTTGAAAAAAACTACAACAACAACAGCAAACACATAGACAACCATAAACCATTTGAAAAAAACTACAACAACAACAGCAAACACATAGACAACCATAAACCATTTGAAAACAACAACAACAACAACAGCAAACACATAGACAACCATAAACCATTTGAAAACAACAACAACAACAACAGCAAACATATAGACAACCATAAACCATTTGAAAACAACAACAACAACAACAGCAAACACATAGACAACCATAAACCATTTGAAAAAAACAACAACAACAACAGCAAACAAGAAATGGCGGAGGAGGAGATGTGTCATGGGCAATGGCTACACAACCTGTGGGGGGGGGGGGGGGACAGGATCCGCAAGAGCCAAGCAGCCGGTTCGTGTTCAGTTATTTGTTTTTTTTGTTGTTTTTTTTGTTGTTGTTGCTATTAACTGTCAAAATTATTTCAGTGTTTGTTTCAACTTGGTGAAAGGCAAAAATTGAAATTAATAGATTAAAATTTATCCATATCAACCCCCCCCCCCCCCCCCACCAGCAACAACAAAATTTATTATTCATTATTATATTATTATAAATAAATATAATTCAAATATTATTTGAGTTGTGAGTTGTAAACTGCGCCTAACAGGCTGCGTTACAATTTGCTCTGAGATAGAGAGAGGTAGAGAGAGAGAGTGAGCGAGACAGGGAGAGAGAAAGAAGCAGTGTAGTGTGTTGAGCGCTCCGCAGGCGCTCCATTCTGCTCTGTGGTTGACATGTTGCTTCTGTAAAGCGCATAGAGCATTTTAAATGGATATGCGCTATAAAAATGCTATACATTATTATCATTAGTAGTATTATTTGTGAACGAAAGCTGGCCTTTTTTTTCTTTTTTTTGTTGTTGTAATTCATTTGCAACGAATTACTTTCCATTTTGTTTTTTTTTTGTTTCTACTAGGAAGGACTTTGAAATAATTATACAACTCCTCACACTCTATGCATACGTTTAAACTAAATGACCAATAGACGTAGTAATTATAGCAGCAGTAGAACAACAAAAAGCTGCAGTATTGGACGTGTTGCAAGTTATTTTAGTGATGTTGGCAGTCGGTCGGTGGACAGCGTTGTTTACTGGTGGTGATGAAAGTGAGCGCTGGTGTGGTAGCACCGAAAATGGTGGTGTAAAAACAGCACTAATCCACTGGAAGCATTTCCAGCCACGATAAACGTCAAAGAAAACAAACTACTTGGGAAAAAACGACAACAACAAAAAAATCACCAAATTGAAACGTGCTGGAGAATTGAAAGGAGGGAGATAACCACTGGGCAAGGGAGACAACATAAGAATCAGGAGGAAGCAAGGGAGACAATGATAGACCGGGGTGATTTCCTAAGCTGGCCCAACTTTGGTATCTCTGGTTCAACTTTGGTATCTCTGGTTCAACTTTGGTATCTCTGGTTCAACTGGTCCGGTTTGTTGTTTATCTCCCACATATTTTTTGTCTTTTCAGGTTAATGTTTATGCCGTCGCATTGAGCAGATTCGGCTGTCCGGGTATTCGGCTATGTTTAGAATCTGTTTTCTGAAGTAGCTGATGAAGAAGCGTCTAGCAATACCATTGTATGGATGAAGCCGGCATTATATTTATTACTGTTGTTGTGTAGGCTGACGTAGGCGGAGACCCTGGTGATACAATGATCTTCTCTGGCCGCCGCTTTGGAGATAACAGAAAGAGACAGGCGGTGTCCACTCCGCATACGTAATTAGGCCAAATGAGCCCGTCAGGATTAAGGAATGCGTTAGACGAATGAAATCTATATAAAAAAAAACAGCAAGGAAAAAAAATTCACTGCTGCCAGGAAGAAATTAATGCCCAGACCTGAAAAAATTACACGTGAAAGATAGTTCTTTTTGCTACTTTGTCTATTCCTTTGACATGAAAGCGAAGTATCGTAATTTTGTAATAAATGAAAATAGGCCTAAAAATATCGAATAATGCTTTCTCCTCAACAATGATGGCCTCCCTACTGCCTTTGTTTTGTTTCGACTTTAGTACCGTGCATGTCATAAAAAGTAACCATATCAAGCTTGGTGCGCAGTGTCCTGGCGCGCATGAGTTCTGAAGCAGGACTGCAGATTACTACTTTTATTGTAAGAGAGAGAGAGAGAGAGAGAGAGTGTGTACGTCATCGAATAATGCTTTCTCCTCAACAGTGGTTGCCTCCCTCCTGCCTTTGTTTTGTTTCGACTTTAAACTTCCGGTTGCGTTTCAAAGTTTGAAGGCATGAGTTTCTGTGCCGTCTGCCTTATGCACGATACGGGCCATGCGGGTGTTGCTGTGCCAGTTGTGAGTTGTTTTCTTCCTAGATCTACATAATCTGTGTGCTGATTGTGCGTGGTGTTTGCAACCGGTTCTTTGAACGGGCTCTTACACTAGTGATATATATAATGGTCATAGTATGGATCACATACCAGTCTGTATCGAGTCTAAAAGTTTGTTCACATCATTTTGTGTGTGTGTGTGTGTGTTTGTCTAGAGTTTGGGTATAATGGCGAGTCTCCACGGTAACGGCCGCCCTGCGCCTTTCACGTGTTTAGGTCTTTATTTTAGGAGGTTTCGCTGACCTTGGCATTTACACTTCACTTTTTCTTCTTTTTATCTTTCTTGTTGTGCCAGGGATTCGTTTTTTAGAATTTTGCCCCGGCAGCGGCCTTGTACGGCCTGTTCTTCTCGATTTCCACCTGCCAAGGTATCTTTAACGTGCGCAACGTGAACTCATGCCCTCCGAAGTTTTCGTCCTTACCCGAGAAGACTAGGTGCTCGATCCTACCTACCATAGGATCAGGGACAGGAAAATATGAGAAAAATCCCAAAATTCCAACATGCCAGCACCGACCGGGATTTGAACCCGGTACCTTTGGCATGAGAGGCGAGCACCTGGCCTCTAGACCACCGTGTAATTTGGGCCTTTTACTGCCTTTTTTCGGTATTTAATATATGTTTGTTATTCAGAGCTTCATCAATTTAAATTTCACAAATGAAATTAAACAGTTCCGTATAAACTTTATTGCATTGGTAAAAATTTTCAAAAAATCGTTTTATGTAGATCTGAAAAGAATTTTGTAAATGTGTATAATAATATTCAAATCAAATTGTAGATCTTAGCCTCTCTCAGAGAGGACATGGACATGGGAGTTTCTGTCCCTGACATTTTGTATTATTAATCAAGTTTTCTCCCGTTTTCAATAAGTCCCTCCTGAGACATCAACGATTCATGTCATCCCTGGTAATTAGCCCTGGATGCTCGGACTTTGACGATTTTTTGCTTGGTGGTCTAGTTCTGGGGTATCCCAGTAGGATTGGTATGTCTCATGCATTGTTCAATCGGCTTCTTATGTAGAGTTGATAGATAGGCTCTTACTGAGGCTTCGGTCTATCTATCTATCTATCTATCTATCTATCTATCTATCTATCTATCTATCTATCTATCTATCTATCTATCTATCTATCTATCTATCTATCTATCTATCTATCTATCTATCTATCTATCTATCTATCTATCCATCCATCCATCCATCCATCCATCCGTCCGTCCGTCCGTCCGTCCGTCCGTCTATCTGTCTATCTATCCATCCATCCATCCATCCATCCGTCCGTCCGTCCGTCCTCCATCCATCCATCCATCCGTCCATCCATCCATCCATCCATCCATCCATCCATCCATCCATCCATCCATCCATCCATCCATCTATTCTATCTATCTATCTATCTATCTATCTATCTATCTATCTATCTATCTATCTATCTATCTATCTATCTATCTATCTATCTATCTATCTATCTATCTATCTATCTATCTAACAATACATTATTATTACATTATCTTTTGTTCTATGCAGGCGACAATTTTGTGTGTTGGACATTTTGCCCAATTCAGATTTTTTTGTCCGTTTTTTTGTTTTTGTTTTTGGTCCTAAAGGATTTTGTCCGGTGGGAGTTTTGTCATGGGCCCATTTTCCTCATGTCTTTGAGACTAACGGAGTCTGGTAAGGTTCGATTCTTCTTGATCTGTTTTCAATTGATCGCTGTTCATTTTTTTCTTCGCCCGGAGAGGGAATGCTAACGGAGAGATAGGACCGAAGAGAAGAGGGAAGGAAACACTGGGGTTGTGGAACTCTTCATCAAACTGCGTCTGTCCTCCCCTTCGTGAGAGCGAGTGAAGCAATTTCCTGCCCGTGAGTAAATTAAATCGTCACTGACCAACAAAAGTGCAAACCACTACTTTTCAGGAGACGCAAAAACTCGGTTCTGTTCCTGTGGTATGTGCCTTGCAAAAGAACTATTTATTACTCCAAAATGATTCTTAGAAATAGAAGGCAGCTCTCAGATCTCAGAGCTAAAAAAATTTAAGATATATCCGATTTTCAAATTTAAGGAAATCTGACATACGACCGTTTCACCAGGAGGGTCCTGGAAATGTTTTGCCAACCTTGAGTGTCCCAGAGACACTGACTCCAGCGCCGGACACTTGGGGGTCTCCAGTATCCGTGTAAGGGGAAACCGGATAATTGTGATTTGCTTCAAGTAATGGCATTCTTATGCGCAATGGAATATCTTGATACTCGGGAGCAGAATTAACTGGGCAGTTCGGACTCCGCGTATCTAGATTCAGTCTGTTATCAGAGCGTCTAGTTGTTTTTTGTTTTTTTAAAATCCTATACCACATTGTCCTTTTGGTGTCAGTCATTGTGTCTTAGACGTTAGGGAGAGAGAGAGACCATGAAAGAAAGAGAGAGGGGGGAAGAAAGAAAAAGAGAGAAAGAGACAGACAGAAAGAAAGAGATAGTGTTTGTGGTCATAAAAGAGAGAGAGAGAGAGAGCGAGAGGGGAAGACAAACAAAGAAGAGAGAGAGAGAAAGAAAGGGAGTTGGAAAGAGAGAGAGAGAGAGAGGAAGACACACAGGAAGAGAAACAGACCAGACAGGCAGGCCGACTGAGAAAAAGAGAGAGAGAGGGCGCGGGACAGACAGGCAGAACGAGAGACAGACAGACAGAACGAGAGAGAGAGAGAGAGAGAGAGACAGACAGAGAAAGAATTATGAGTAGTGGAACATTTATGCTGTCACATGAAACGAACCAACAAAAGGACTAAACGCTTCTGGAAAGCCAGTAATCCATACAGACTGACACACATATCGATGTATTGATTTTGACAGATTATCATCAATTACCCGTCTACAGTCTGTCTGGTCAGTCCTGGATCTGTACAATTCAGACCACACCTGGGTCCATAGCATCCAGACATTATAATCAGAAGTTGGCACGCAATATACCAGCGGCGTATCTAAGATAGGGCAACCATGGCACGTGTCCTGAGCGGCCACTTGAAAAATGAGGGGGGGGGAGAGTGGACACTGAAAATTTTCTGTTCAATTCAGACAAGCCATCTGCTGATAGTCAAAAACAACAAAAAATTCTAAAGATATGAGGAAGGTGCAGGTTTTGATCTTCATATGGGGCCATAATTTGTGTTAATTGAAAGATTGACGAACTTGACTTGTATTTTTGAACAGGTATTATAGTAAGTTATCTCATAGATGGGAATCAGGTGTCTGGAATATGGTGCTATTTCAGTGCATGTCATAGGGGCTATTTTCCGAAGATACGCCCCTGCAACAAGCAGCTCTGTTTTCCTTTACTAGTGGCGTGTTTACAATGGTAGGCATCTCCTGATCTAGTTATGATTTGTATCTTTTTGAGTCCGTAGTGACGCTGTACATTATTTATGTTATAGCCCATCATTTGAATACATCGATTCGCTTTACAACTCTGCTCACGGCTGCTTGGTGAGTACTTCTGGTAGGGTCTCACTGTCCTATCATTCTGTTATATATACTTTCTTCTTCCTAGCACAATGGGGTCGTTAACATGGCGACATGCCTTCCAAACCTTAACTCAAACAACTCCATTACGTTTACATTTAGCTCATGCACAAGAGATCAGGTTTCCTGGAGTAAGCTTGGTGGCTCGCTGAGTCAAGAATTTTTTTGTCTCGGCTTTGGTGTGGGATGTGGACTATAGAGTTACTCGGGACTTCGCACACTGGCAAGATCGAACAGCGTTCATGAGTGATGTAGTAGAATCAGAGACTTTGCACACTGACACAGACTGTTTTGCCTCGGCTTTGGTGCGGGATGTGGGCTACGCAGTTACTTGGGATGTCGTCCAGTGGCAAGACGGACACAAATCTGTCTCACTAGTTCGGTTCATGAGTCATTTGGTGCAAAGACATACATCGCACAGTGAGTCCAGACTGTTTTGTCTCGGCTTTGGTGTTGTAGATCTTTATTTAGGGAGGATCGCTGTCCTTGACATTGACATCTCATTCTTTTTGGTAGTTTTGTTTGTTTGTTGTTGTGTTTCTCCTTGTTTCGTAAGTTCTTTTCCTTTTCCTAGCCCTCAAAAAGGCTCCCTAATGGGCTGTCTTCATCTTGGGTTTCCTTTTCTTCTGGCTCTTTGCCTGGAGGCTGGCGCCATAGATAACTCTTGGAGAGAGAGAGAGAGAGAGAGAGAAAGGGGAGAGAGAGAGAGAGAGAGAGAGAGAGAGAGAGAGAGAGAGAGAGAGAGAGAGAGAGAGAGAGAGAGAGAGAGAGAGAGAGAGAGAGAGAGAGAGAGAGAGAGAGAGAGATCAGATATGGATTATGGAGTTACTTGGGACGTCGTACACTGGCAAGACGGACACCAACTATCTCACTACGGTTCATGAGTCATTTGGTAGAAAGACGGACATCGCACACTGCAGGGTCAATACAGACGCAACGCAGACCTGACTCAGTGTGTCACCAGGCTAAGGGCTCCTTTCCATGGTCAGTAGTTTTACCTACATGTTACGGACGAAACAACAAGTGTAGGAGACGTCCGTAGTTTTAAAATATGCATCCAACTAGGCCAACTTCACTGCGGGCAATTCCGTGAGACATGTAGAGAAACGGGCGGGCGGGGGAAATGAAGTACGCACGACTTCTGCAAGACGCATGAGTGACAGAAAATACGTACGTGTAAAAACTACTCTTTGAGAAAAGCGGTCTTTAGGCCCAGCGCGCACTATGTTAAAATTAACTATCCGTTCAATGCAAGCAATCTTTCGCGTGCTGTGCAGCATTGTAAACTCTTTGCCAAGCAAGCAGAAATATGCGTTTGCACGCCATGCAGCAGACAAAACAAGATAGTGCGCGCCGGGCCTTAGGGCGGTATCATACGAAGTCAGATGCTGCCAGCAAAATGTACACCCAAGACATAATTGCAGAAGCTGACTGTGTCTGACCGGTCTTAGTATGATATGGCCTTCCCGGATTTACTAAGAAAATGTCAGAAATTATGGTGTGCACTTCTTGTCTGCCAGCAACTGACTGTGTCTGACCGGGCGCAGTGTGATACCTCCATAAGACTGAGACTCGTGGTTTTTTCTACACCCCGTGGGCGTTACTGAATATTCTAAATGCATGGAAAATGTATGAAAAAGTGTCATGTGCACGATACCTGGATTTGATGGGCTCTTTCCTGCCGAATTTCCCCCCCAACTATGTATGACAAAAGCATTTCCTTGGGGTGACATTCGGTAGAAATTATTTTTATGCAGTATTGTTACTATGTTAGTGAATAATCGAAACTTCGAATTTATTATGATTAATGCGAGGGGCGATTCTGTTGCCTGCCGATAAACCCGGTCGATTCTTTACAAATGAGGAAGGAATTAACATAAGAAAAAGATAATAAAATAATATAAGCTCTTACAAAAGGTTTACAGAAGTGATGATAAAGTGTTATATTGAAAATACGGTTCTTGATCGATGGTTTGATATGTCGCCGGCTCGAATCAATCTTGTGAACATACATAAAAACATCTAAATTGATAACATAAAAGTCGTCGCTATTTTTTGCCATTTCGCTAAAACACGGCAAAAAAAAAAAAAACGGTTGTATTTTACAAAACCCCGCAAAAGAATAAAATAAAAAACCCATACAATGAATCACAAATGAAAAAGGAAGAAACACAAAAAAAAAGCGCTTTTCGATTTACAAAGACCTTCACCAGGCAAAGCAACAATAACAGCAAATAAAATAAAAATACAGTTAAGCAGAAATGAAAAACAACAACAAATTAAACCAAAAGTTACAGCTTGCCCATCCAGACCACACTCCTTTGTTAATCTCACGTGTTTGCTTTTGTTTTTTGTATTCCATTAATGCATAATCTTCACATTTGATTCACTTCTTACTAATGGCTGTGTTCTGGGATGCCACCACATAAAAATGTATCCAATCATCAGAAATCGCGATGGCTTCATTTTGATGTTGTTATTATTTTCAATTTACGACTGGCAGCAGACGTCACTAATGAAACAGCATTTAACGCAATCACGTGTGCGTGCATTGCACAGATTGCTCCGTGCTGGTATAGGCGCGCTGCAGATTTTCAATCACTGCGCATTGACTTGTTTTTTTATAAGTTGTTGTTGCAGTCTTTTTTTTTGGTCTTTTTTTCCCTTTCAACACCATTACAGTAAAACTGCGATTGTTTATGGTTCTAGTTACCTCTTGACTTAAAAAGTCTGACATTTTCAAGCAGAAAATCTTAATTTAAATAATAAAACTTGCTCATAATGTAAAATAATTTGCAGGAACGAATGGAAGTAGACAGTCACCAAGACATTTTGAAGCTGTTCACAGTTTCCTGCGCCGGCAGCCTGATTTTTTTCCGTACAAGCTTTAGCAAATTCAGGAGCGGGGCAGCAACAGACCCCCAAACACAGGTCATCGGCTAAGGGATTTCTTGTCCTATCGAACACTGCCATGGGTGCTGCAATCTCTGGACTGTGCCTGATATGACTCTGCACGTCACCGAAAATCCCTGGGATGTGTTGGAGCTGTCCTGTGTTTGGGGGTCTGTTGCTGCTCCGCTCCTGAATTTGCTAATGCTCGGACGGTAAAAAAAAACACGCGCGCCGGCACTGAAGGGGTTAAATTGTAAATCTTGAATGACACATTGTGTCTTAACCGACATTGTATTCATAAATATTCAAAGTGTATCTAGACTCTCCGTATTTATTATAACAATAACTGTGTTGCTAAGTAAGTCATAGAAATAGACTGGAGGGAAGGTGAAGGTGAAAGTATGTTTTATGACATTTCTCTGAGAGCTGTGAGATCGTGAAATAATGAGTGTCACACTCAAATGTCATTCAACTTGAAACCAGCTGAGAAAAGGAAGATTTCTTTCCACATCTTCTCGGTTTGTTTTTTCTTAATATGTTGCTGGACAAAAAACCGTAAGGGATAATTTGATCATCCTGCTGAGGTGAAAATGCGCATGATCCTTGAAGGATTTCTTTCTAACTTGTAAACGTTGCAGAACAGTATTTTTACTTATCCCCGTTGCCAGAAAATGAATGTTATGTCGTGCACTCACAGCTATAACAGTCTATGGTCCTCATGCTAAATCCAGATAATTTTGGACTTGTACAATATGACCAAAACAACAACAACAACAACAAAAAAAAAACACAGGCATGTAATGTTTCCACGTGAAGTGTTGTTGTCCTTATGTTAATACACAGTGTAACTTTATAATGACTACACCCTTGTACAATTCATTATGATATGGCAGACAGCAATAGATGTATTTCTTCAAATCAGATCTTAATAATGACCACTTTATCAAACTCTTTTTCGATTCATACAAAAACAACTTTTGAGATTTTAACCAGGATAATCCAGTTCATAGGGAATTATTTAATTCTATTTGTGAAATTAAAATTGACGAAGATGTGGATATCAAAAACATGAATTTAGTACCCAAATAGACCGCCAAAGGCGCAAAGTGGATATTGTCGTGCCGACGTGGAGTAAATCCTAAAACTCAAAACTCGAAGTCAAACTCAAACCCCTTCAGTAATAAGAGAAATTTAACGAATGTGGAGAAAGGCGAAAGTTTTGAAGATACGATATAAAATTTAGAGAAACAGTTGACAAAACCAAAGTTCCGGACACTTTTGGCAACTCTTCATGCAAAGACACTTGTTGAAGCAAGAGTAGAATTTATCATGCGATTGTTTTCTGCAGTGGAACCTTTGGCATGAATTCTATCGCTAGCCAGTGTCCTGGAATAGTATGTATCCAGCTGAGATTTTGCTAATTAAAATAATGTTGTGATGAAACTCCCAGAGTTTGAAAGATTTATTTCTGTTATGAAAGTAAAGTGGTGTTGTCTGGATCAGTCTATGGTCTTGCTTTGTAGGTCTAATGCCTGGTCGATAATGGTTGTGGTGGTCTTGCCAAACAGGATTGACATAGAGAGGGAGAGAGAGAGAGAGAGAGAGAGACAGAGAGAGAGAGAGAGAGAAAGAGAGACAGAGTGAGTGAGAGAGAAAGAAAGTGAAAAAGAGAGAAAGAGAGAGAGTGAGCGAGAGAGACGGAAAGTCAAAGAGAGAGAGAGAGACACAGAGAGAGAGAGAGAGAGAGAGACAGAGAGAGAGAGAGAGAGACACAGAGAGAGAGAGAGAGAGAGAGACAGAGAGAGAGAGAGAGAGACAGTCTGAAAGAAACTGATTGACAGAAAAGGAGAGGGGGTGAAAGATAGAGTGAGAGTAAGAGAGAGATGGGACGAGGGAGATAGAAAAAAACGAGAGAGAAAAAGAAAGAGAGAAAGGCACCAAGGGAAGAGAAAGAAGAAGAGCGAGAGGGTGATAAAGAAAGAAAGAACGGGAGCAAAGAGAAATACAGCGGGAGGAAATAGACAAGCAAAGAGAGGAAGAATGAGGGAAGATGGCACAGATGAATATTTTGACCCCGACGCGCGACAGCATCATTTGTCAAGACCCCATCATAAGATCAAGGACACGACCAGACTCCAGGTTTCATTATCAAAGACTTCATGCGAAACAGCGCCATCACCAACAGAATACAGAATCCTGTTATATCGGCTCCTACAGCAACACTTCAGTAAAAGCCATTTTCTAATCTATTCCCCTGCCTGACATCCGTGGCTCCCCGAAGCTCACATTTCAGTGACAGATATATATGAACCACTACTCACAATACTTATTCTATGAGAGAATATCGAGCAGGGTATTTGCTATATTGCTGTATGTGACATTTTGCCGATCTTGAGGTTATGTCATGATTACAGTGTTTTATGCTTTTCAGTCCTTTTGCTGACCAACCGCCAATCTTCATTTTCTCGACAACGCAAAAACGCACACACAACAATATTATTATGGCAAATACCCAACCACATATGCTACAAAGGGGTGCGACCATTAATTTTGGTAGCCTATTATTACAGTAAGGAGCACTGATTTGTTTATACCCAGCCAGCATTCTCACGGTCAATCCCACGTACATTTGTATAGGATTTTGGTAGGGTCGGTAGGATTACCGCATGGGCGGGTTCCTTGTATCAAACGGATCTCAGCGCTATGTGGTAACTAGTGAATCTATGTAGGAACGATGTCATTCCTATCGGAAACCCATCGGATTTCAGTAGGGTTGCTGGGCTGGGTACGTCCTTGTTCGTTTCCTCAGAGGCCGATTCCCCCCTCGCTCCCTCCCCCCTCCCCCCTTTTTCATATACGCTGAACGGGGTACGTGCTTGGTAATTTCCTTAGGGGCCGATTTTTTTAACCCCTACCCCTTGCAAGAACGCATGGCTATTAGAATGGTGAACATCCATCATATTGTTTGAATGTCCTAAAACTCCAAATGATATTTTGTAATGACTATTTAACTGTTTCATTAGAAACGTGACTGATTATCCAACAACACTTTAAAAACAGATGTGAAAAAGAAAAGTAGAATTAAGGCCAAGCTTTTGAACTTTTTAATTCATTAACTATAGTTGAAAAGCGTCCGGGCACTTCCCAGGCCCCTTTCATTTGCACGAGAACAGATGCTGTAATTTATATTGTTCTCTTCAAGTGTCTAAGTTGTTGTACAGTATCACATAAATCATAACAACTAAAACCCACACAGTAGTGAAGCTTGACGGTGAATCTGTAAGCAACTTAAGCTCCGCGTGTCTAAAAACTGATAAACTTTCTGCGCTGCCTCAAATGTTGAGGAAACATTGTCTTGAACACATCCATTTTTTTTTTAACAAATCCATTTATTTATTTCTGATATTTTTTTAGCCGCGAAAGATGAGACGCATTTTTTCGGAGGGCAGGATCAAAAACTATGACCGGAAGTTTCGTTCATCGCCTCTCTTTACTACATTGCCGGTCGGAAATCAACTTTATCGATCAGATCTGTGTAGGGAATGTTCCTGTAGTTTTACTAGGCTCTACATCTAATCCAACTGGCACTATTAACGTGAACTAGATCTGGATATAATTATATTATATAGCTGGGCAATTTGCAAGATTCATCTTGCTCGGGTGGTCTGTTCTGATTTTAATCTAGGCCGAGTAGATCAAAGAGTCGCGGGTGTTCCATTCAAAAGGTCACAGACAGCTTGAGATCATCCAAGTCTTATCATGGGCATTCACCATTTTAAAAAAAATTAAAAGCTGTCAGGTCGTGAAAAGGGGGTGATGGTGGTGGTGGTGGTGGTGGTGGTGGTGGTGGTGGACGGGGGGTGTGGGGGTGTGGGGTGTGGGGGATGGGATTTGAAGCCAAGTGTAATAATTATGTAAAATGTTCATGGGTGGATGGAGGGGGAGGGGGGGGGGTGAAAAATCGCTTAAAACAATAACGAGCTCACATACTTTATAGACGACCCCTGGCCGTAAAAAACGTATCATCCTTGGGTTTTGCACATCGATAGAGTTTTGCATTGGAAATTATTTTGATTGAGATTTCTATTTTTGTTGTTGTTGTTGTTTTTTATGGCACCATCAAGCTTGGCATGTCAACGGTGAGCTGCACTGGTGGAACTGTTGACAATTGAATCGTCATTAAGTGGTCATTGAACGTGCAGCGTCGTGCGTGAGAAAAGTAAAAAACACCAGCACAAATTGATCACGGAGTCCAGAGGCGTGGCAAGAGTTCACTGATTCCCGGGGCAACACTGTCACATTTTGAGCGCGTCCACTCCACCCCCCTTCAGGCGAAACGAACTTCATTCTCGGTGCAGAAGCGAAAAATATATATTAAAAAAAAAAAAAAAGGTCCCGCGTCCATGGCAGACCACGGCTTCCTTCTCCCTTCCCCCTTCTACATCTACTCTCCCCCCCCCCTCTCCACCTGCACACCCAACCAGCATTGAGCCCCCTCTATAACTACGCCACTGACGGCAATGTACAACATACCACACTTTTGACGATCCTGTTTATTTTTTTCCCCTTTTCCTGCTACACAATCACAATATATAGCACTTTGCTTGGCAATATTGTTACTGATGTATTATTTTTGTCTTTCTGTCTTTTTCTGTTCTCTGCCGCCAGCTGGAAGCCGTCTAGTATTAGATTACAGAATTACCGTCAGATGTTGGTGAGGAAATGTTGGATCGAGTGATATTATTATAGTTTTACAATCAGTGCCATAGATAGCTTTCTCTTCTTCAGCCAGGGCGGGGGTTATAGAAAATAACCAGATTAGTTCGAATTCCCGTTGGTTGTGTCAAGTTTACTGGTGTGTGGTAAAAACATCGTCTCCAGGCTTTCTTCCTGTACTTTCATCATAATTGACTTGTCTTTGGGGCAAAAACAAGACCTTCTGTGTTCAATTTAGCTGTTTTGAGACGAAGAACTCGGAATAACTTTGATGTTATCACATTAAGTTTATGGCGAATGTACAGAACAGGAGTCTTTGAAATCTTCTACGGAGAGATGGAATAAAATCATACTTTTATGTGTACAATATTGAGATAGGAGGAAAGTTCGTCTCTTGGCGTGGCTTTAGACCAGTGGGGGGGGGGGGGGGGAGCATGGCAATATTTTGGTGGGGGCATGAGACTTCCGAATGAGGCGTAGGAATTTTTCATAGGGATCTGAACTGCATTGCGTATTTTAACTTAACTGTATAGATAAACTGTTGTTTGTCTCTGTGCTGTTGGTGATTTCCTTGTTTAGCTTTTGGACACTGAATAATTTTATATTAAATCTTTTTGTATTTACTACAGACTAATTTTGTCAGATCGTGGTGGAGCGATCGTTCCGTTGTTTTCTTTTAAATTGAAGTGGAGTCTGGGACGAAAAGGGTTGAGAAATATTGATCTAGACGAAGTTCTAGCACAGAAATACTCTGTAGGAGAAAACTAGAGATGGCGCACCTTTTTTACATGCGGATGGCGAATGGCCACCGCAGGAGGCCTACGACGTCGTTTGACGTCGGCAAAAAAGTAGGCGGTATGCTATGAAAAGTATTATATTCGCAACGGTAATAAACACTGTTCGAGTTCAAACATGCACGGATGCGCCCATTTCACAATTAAATTGTTTAGTGAACGCGCCACTGGAAGAAAAGATTTTTGTCTTCTGCCTCAAACCAAGTGAAAGCCGATGAAAACTAGTGATCGTGTCGTGTGATCTCGAGGTGGGGTCACAGACTAATAAATTGACCAGACTGGAAACACGAGCTTCGGGCTGTGTCTTTTTTTACGGAATTTCCCGAGCGGCGGCCGTATAATCAACATGGCCGCCGCTCGGGATATTCCGATTCTAGTTCTATCTGCAATAGAAATTTCTTTTTATTTGTCAAGATTGGTTGTACATGTATTAATTTCTTGGTGCGGAACCAAACTTCCGCGTTCAGTAGGCGCGTCAAAATGGTGTCATTCAAAATTGCAGCTATGCTGAAGCGTCGGTCGTTAGCGTAAACCTAATGTGGCGGATGGTTCATGTTTTATGACGTAACACAATGGGATCATCCAGTCTGGGTATTTTATTAGTCTTTGGGTAGGGTATTGTGGTTGGGCCGCCGTCAGAATGCCAATGTATTGGTGTCTTAAGGGAGAGTGAGAGAGAGAGAGAGAAAGAGAGAGAGAGAGAGAGAGAGAGAGAGAGAGAGAGAAAGAGAGAGAGAGAGAGAAAGAGAGAGAGATAACGAGAGAGAGAGACAAAGAGAGATTAGTTCGTTGGTTCCCCCCCCCCGCCCCCCAGAGTACTTTGAGGCTCGAAACGAAGGCGTCTCGCATCATCATCAAGTCTTAAAGCTCTGGCCACTGGGCCATTGCATCAGCTTACGAGGTCAACAGAGGATGGACGTTCAGGGTTGAAGCAAACACGAAAGAAAAGAAAACAACAAACAAACAAAAGTCAGGAAACCACGACTGATCCCTTTAACACGAGTATCGTGACGACCAACTGTACAATCTGCTGTCAAACCAAATCTCCCGTCAACAAATCGGCTGAAAAGGACATCTCTTACGTGTTTGAACTTTCCTTTGGGTCAAACGGTAAATCAAATGAGAAACGCACTAAAGCCGCAATGTATCAAAACAAACAAAAAAAATCTGTGAAAGTGTGAAAGAGTCCTTGGCCCTGTAGTTCCCGTAATTAAGACAACTAGTTTCCGCATTAAATTGTATTTCACGTTTAACCCCTTGCCTGCCACACAGATTTCCCACTCATATGCTGGATGCAAAAGGGGACCAAACCAGCAAAATCTAAAAAAAAAAAAAAATTACACACCAGAAATCCCAGGCTTTCAAAATACCCGCAAATGACGCAAGTAAGTTGGAGAACTAACTAGGAAATACAAAACAATCATGGTTCAGGAATTGTCTCCGTAATCTCTCAAAAAATGATGAAATAGGCCCCGAACATTTCTGACACATGGCAGTAGAGTGAGATTAGACAGCCAGGGACAGTTCCGAGCAAAGCCGGGAAGGTATTAATGCCTAATCCGGCCATCTCTGGATTAATTAGCGCTTTGTCCTCATAATTATGTCATGTGACTTCATCAGCACTCACGCAACCCCTCCCCCCTTCCCCCTTTTATTTTTTTGGCTTCCCCACGCTCTCAACGTCCGAGACACCGTTAAAAAATGTTTGATACTTCATCCCCACACCAAAGCTACCACTAACCCGATCACCGCTGATAGCCAATTTAGAGTTCGGTCAAAATGGCTTCCGCTTCGTTTCGCTTTCGGCTCGAGAGTAACGCAGAAGCAATCTGCTGTCTTAAAGTTTTGAGATCTTCTCGGCTTTCCGACAAGACCAGACTGTCGCCATTCGCTAAAACTGGCGAAAGGGAAACGAAACCGAAGCATGTGTGTCTGGGCTGCGCTAAGCTAAGGTTCTTACCTATTAGATTACAAAGTTTATGCACAAATGGAGTGCCTATCATCTTGCCAAATTTCTAAGAAATACGTCCAGAACATATACAATTACAATACTTAATCTCAGAAGTGCGGGTTTTTTTTGGGTGGGGGGGGGGGGGGAGGGGGTCAGTATAATGTGTTTATATTTGCAGGTCACTCCAAGCTCTAAGTACAAAATCTAAATTGATTGCCATATGAAGCTCAAAAAACCCCTTGCAAGACACGGGCATCAGTCCTCCTGGCAGCAAATGAAGTTGGTTGGAATAGGCTGATTTTGTGTTTCTGTTTGTCCTATCTCCATTTTCTGAAGAACTGAATAATGTTTTGGTTCGTAGAAGAGGTATACACAAATGCAAACGTTCTACAGTTCTGATTTATTCTAACTCCTTATCATAATACAAAAGCAGTAAAATACAGCAAACATATAACGCCGAACTTCCCGGTGGTACAAAAAGTGGAGTTGGAACAAACAAGAACTAAAGTCACACTAGTTTCCTAATAAGGAAATCAGCCAAGATCCGGGATCCCGGGATGTTCTATTTCCGTGAAGTCTAGAAACAGAAATGAAGACTGTGGGTGTAAAAAACGTCCATTGTCACAAAATGAAAGGAGAAATTCGAATTAAATGTTTAAAAGTCCCTAAGTTGAAAGAAGATGCTTTATCTAAATTTGCTCCTATTGTTGGACACCGATGGTTTTTCAGTGAATCGGTTTGAGAGAAGCCAAGTTAAAGATATTAGTTATGAGCTGAGGGAGGTAACCATAAAACTTGCATTGTATAACAACTGACGTTCTCCCCCTGTAGTCTGCAAAATGTTGAAGAGTGTCATAGAATCCTGTATGCTAGAAATAGACCGCTCTGATCCCGTGCTGTCTGATCCACACAAAGGGACATGTTGCTGTGACATTTATCTGTACAGATATATTTCTAAATCTTCAAAGTTTAAAATGTGGCAAACAAAAGCCCAGCGCTAGGATTAAACTACAAGAAAAGAGTGTACTTGTCCACTTTCTCTCTTTTATTCTTTTCTTCCTTTTCAGGTGTTTTTTTCTTTTCTTCCTTGTTTGATCTGAAATTGAATATCAGAAAGCTGATATTTTAGTTCAATTTGGAAATTCCGTCGGAATTTATTTTTGCCTTTTATTGCTGTTATTGCTTATTTCAAAGGCGGACCTTTTTCGACCGTTTAAGCCACATTTTGACGTTCCGTTAAGCACTGCCCCGACATGTCAGCCACGAGCTGCCCTATCAGTCAATGTTGTAGCTGCAAACATTGTTTTGGTGTTTGATCGATTAAATAGGACGAACGTTAAGATTATCATGTTCAAATAATACTCGCGCACCGGCGCTGCACTGTGGCGACGACGTGTCTGTTCCAGTTGTAATTGGCCTGCTATGACACTATGACAAATTTCCCACATGGGAGTGTGCGAATACAAAATACAAATAAATACTGTAATAACAGCTCATTAAAAGTAAATGAAATGACCTACATTCGATTTAAAATCAGAATAGAATAAAATAGATTGAGACGGGTGACGCATTCAGTCAAGACTGTTCTGTATGTCCTGACTCCGTGTGGGAGGTCTCTCCTCTCTTTGTGCCAGATGACTCGAGACAGTGCTGACCACTGACTTACATTATAATATGGTGGGGCTATTTGCCATATTGTTGTCTGCGCCATTTCGCCGAGTTTGAGCTTTTGTCATGAAAATGGTTCTCTCACTGTTAATTTTGTTACGTATAAAAGCCATTCCAATCGGTTAAAACGTGTCGAGATAGTTATGTATTTGTGACGTCATGGTCTATGCTTTTTAGCCCTTTGGTCGACCAAACTGCTATCCTCATTTTCTGGACAAGGCGAAAATACACATACAACAATACAACACACCCGAACTAGTGAGACAGGCCAGGGTGTTTCAGTCTGGCCAGTGAGCGAGGTCACGTCACATCTTATACTTTACTGAAGCAGAGGCGAAAACGTTTTAACTCACAGCGTCATTAGGTTGAGAATATAGGTCACTTCGACCATCCGCTGACTACAACCTTTACATCTACACACTGACAAACCATTCTGGACCAGCTTATCCCCTGCCCCCCCCCCTCCCCCCTCCCCCCCCCTTTTGTTTTTTTTTGCATGATCTCAAATGGAAACTATTTGTTTGAAATGGAAAACTAATTCATGTTCTTACACGACCAATTTATTCCAAACAATAAAACATTCATGATCTCGAAATCTGTGACGACTATCAATAAACTAGGAAAGACATGATAGGGCTTTCAAAAGAAATGTCAGGGACTATCGGACCTGGATTGAATTGGTTCCCTTTAACGTGACTGACGACATGCCGGAAATCTAGGTCAATGGGCTTTCATTCCGCAGATTCGGGGTCAATGATTGGCTATAAAATTCTGTTGATGGGCGTGAGCGAACAAAATACTTAGATTTGTGCTCGGTCGACTCGTTCCATGGTGAGATTCAACAGGTTTCATCAAAACTCAGTGTCGTCTTCAGCCAGTCGACCCAGCGCGTCCAGGGTTAAAATGACACTGTGCTTTAGACGAACTCTGAACTTTATTCTCTCAATAGCCTGGAAGACGGTCTATTTTATTTTATAATTTTCGCAAAAATAGATCTATGGTTGTTAGAAAAGCGGCCACCCTTAACGACCGCAGCACAATTTCGACGATTTTAACTCCCCCCCCCAGTGTTCTTTTCATACATTTGAATTCAACCCTATCCTCTCTCCAACCTACACACCCCTACACCCCTCATGAGGGCAATATTCGAGATGTTTTAAAGACTTGATATTATTATCTGAAGTTACCATTCACTTTCGGGCCCTACTGTCACTATCCACTTCATCAATGACAACGCTCGCAAAATCCAAGCTCATTCATTTTTACTGGAGCCGATCAATGCCTCACCATCCATCTGTGTTCTCTCTCTTTCCCCCTCAAATAAGAGTAAATCACCCCTGTCTTCTCTTCCCGATGCATCTGTCTGTCTGTCTGTCTGTCTGTCTGTCTGTCTCTCTCTCTCTCTTTGAATTTCTCTCTTTCCGTTTCTCTGACTTTCTGTCTCTCTCCTCTCTCTTCCGTGGCTCTTTCTGTCTATCTATCTGTCTTTTTCTCTTTCTCTGTCTCTCTACCTTTATCTCGTTCTCTCTCTCTCTCTCTCTCTCGGTCTCCCTCTCTTTTCTATGGCTCTTTCTGTTTCTCCCTCTGTCTGTCTGACTTTCTGTCTTTCTCTCTGTGCCAGTCCTCCTCTCTCTCTCTCTCTCTCTCGGTCTTTCTCTCTCTCTGTCAGCCCGTCTTTGTGTCAGCCAGTCAGTCTATCTCTCTCTCCCTTTCCCTTTCTCTCTCTCTCTCTCTCTCTCTCTCTCTGATACAAGCACAGAAACAAACATGTTTTTACAAATCAATGTTCGCAATACGCGGCTTACAAGGGCGGAAGAGGAAAACAACAACAACAACAACAACAACAACAACCATTATGTTATTACATTATTATTTGTTACACTCCGCCCTCCCACCCCCCCCACCCCCACCCCCCCCTCATACTCTTCCCTTCATGTTTTCAATCTTCGGGCACTCATCCATCTTCATGTCAGGTCATCTTTTTCCTTCCTTCCTCCCTGGAACCTTTATCATCCGTACCCCTCCCTCCCCTCCCCCGACCATGCAGTATCCTCTCCATGACTTTTCGGCCATCCACAAAGTACGCACGTTCGCAAGGCTGGGGGGAGCGGGGGAGGGGGGGGGGTAGAGGGCGGTGCCCCCCAGCCGTATGAAAAACAAACAGCTCTATTGAGGCAAGGTAATGAATTTAAAAAGCTTAGTAGTTGGTTGTTGTTGTTGTTATTTTTTTCAACAAAATACGGTTTAGAATTACATTTGAAAATACAAACATAAATAAAGGCTCTGTTTCTAATGATAATGGTACATAGTCCAGTCAAAATGTCAATGACTAAAATGCCAGAATATGAAGTTTTTTTTGTTGTTTTTTTATGGACGTTCACGATTTCAATTGCTGCAGTCTCGTGCAAGGGGGCGGCTCTGAAACTGAGCATATGAGAAACGTGTAACGAGGAAATCGGGAAGGGGGGGGGGGTAGAAAATATCAAACTACAGCCAGGGCTGGATTAAACGTTAAGCAAAATAAGCACACATGCTTAGGGCGTCAAGGGAAAGGACTGGGAGGGGGGGGCACAGACATGTTGCATGGCCGGATTTACCACGGACCATAATAATATGGTGCAAAACTGCAAATGGTGCAGCTGAACCAGGGTCCACAAAAATGGGCTCACACAATGAATGAAAAAGAATGGTGTATTCTATGGTTTATTTTTGTTTATATTCGAATGACATACACAGTCTATGGGAGCATCAAAATCTTTATTAGTGCTTAGGGCCTTTAAAGGTCTTAATCCAGCCCTGAAAACAGCGTTTGTACTTTACAGATGGCCCCTTGCAAGAATATTTCTTCTCTATCCCTGATGCAACGTCACAGTATTTGCTGATAACCCCCCCCCCCCCCCTCCAGAGGTCTGCAGTTTTATATTACCCGTGAGTCCAGATCCCAGATATTACACAACAAATTAATGTTCGAGTTCTCGCGCTACAAATGCCACTCACGTAGTCAGAACATCGTCCATCTTGCACAAACGGACGTAAATAACATTTTCAACGTTTCTAGAAGAAAATTCTTAGACTGCACAAAACGCAAGGTAACATGGGAGAATTTAGGACTCGTACAAGATTTTGACCTAAGAACACCAGGGAAAACCCGATGATTTTGATGCAACAACTTAACGAAGGTGACTAAACCCAAAGATACTAGATACGATAAGAAGAAGCAACTAGCATGTTCAATGTGTACAGATTTTGCACTGCCACCTAGCGGCGAATGCGCCGAAGTCATGAACAATGCCATAGTTTACAAAGCCAAGGTAGGGAAAATACTGCAGTTTCTTCACTGTTCAGCCATCACTGTAGGCCTTGACTGACGTCACTTATTTTGTAATTATAACTCAATCGCTTGAGGAAAACTCTGGCTTTATTCAGCAGCGGTGTAACAAACCATCTTCATTAATTTATCATTATATCGAGTATTCTTTTCATGTTATGCGCCATGGGCCCTGCCCTCGATCAGTGCACATCCTGTGTGCACAACCTTTTTTTTAGAGGCACCAAGAAGTGAGTGTCTCATACTATTACATCTAGCATCTTTGCTAAACCTGATAGCTCTCTTGTAAAATTGAAAAATGCTTGATACGCCACTACGTGAAATGGGTCAGGATGGTGTTGTATAATCCTTCTCCCACGTTTCCCCAACGTGATCTGTCTTATAAACCCACGTTTCCTCGACACCGTTCTCTCCCATGATCAATTGTCATCTAATAATTTTTTTCACCATTACACTTTACAGTGGTATTTATTCATACAGTATTTCCCATAATGTAATTGCAGCTATTCTCCTCAAAACCCAGAGCATATTGCAGAACTGCACACTCTTCTCAGCACTATGAGAAACATAATAATTGGCCCAAACCCACCGACCTGAATGTCAAACTCTATGGTGCTCTGCCAGAACTGCAGAACCCCATAGATTTTCTTAAAAGAACAAATCTGGAGATTTAGGTTGGTGAACGAAAGAAGAAGAAGATTCAAACAATTTATAAAACTAAATTTCTTAAGTCAATGCAGACAGATGAAAACAGATTAATCTATCAATATTTAGTATTTCATTTGATAGAGTACATTTCTTTCCCATTTTGGAGTTTCTCCTATGACTGAAATTTCATCCCTGGCTAAAATTCTTCCTCTTAGATTTGATATTCCTGTCGCGAAATTCCCAATTATTCGGCATCACCCAAGGAATTCCGTGACGTAATCACATTTCACTGTTTGGCTTTTCCAATACTGGATAACGTCATAGTGCTGACCTTTTGGCCTAAGTCATTTTTTGCACTTCTGAGAAAATCGAAACAAAGTTATTTAATTATTTTGCAATGCAGTCAGACTTAGGCCAAAATGACTCCAGGTAAAAGTGGCCATCATCCACGTTGGGCTGAAACAACCCCAGAACCAAAATGGCCTACGTCTATGAATGAGTTAGGCTATTACAGAAAGTTTTATTTTCAGGATCATGGCTTGGCACTTTTGAATGATTTTTACATTAATAGATGCACCATGGATAGGACAGTGACGTAACAGGTACATTCTGTTTTGGCCTAAGTCTGACTTCATGACGATAAGTCAAATTTTGCATCAGTTATAGCCCCTTTCAGACAGTTACTCAAAAATTAGTGTGCGACACGGTTTAAGTGTTCAGTGAACACATGTTATGTTCTGTTTGTGTCCAGGGATAAAGACGGGACATGGAAAGTGTTAACTGAACAACTTACACCGCCTCTTATACTAATTTTGAATGAAAAGGGTCGTAACTGATACAAAATTGGACTTGGAAAAACGCTCTTCAAGTCCCGACCGCATTTTGCTCAAGGTCGTATAAAAAAACATCTCGCCCACTCGAACCAAGTGACCCCTGCTTGAGACTCCCCGACCTACATTAATAAATGATTTTCGACATTACTGAACCCAATTTTAAGGTTCGTGCACCGAAGAACCGTCAAGAGAAGTTTAAGTAATGATTCCAGAGTAAAAGGAATATCATCAGCTTTAATCAGCTCTATTATTATTAAAGTAGTCTGCCCAAGAGAAAATCGATCATGTAAGTATGTTTATGAGTTTTCAGAGCGCGCGTAGGGAATTCTTTGCAGAGGACAGGATCTTAAAGGAAATATCCACTTCATGGTTTTATCTCCTGCTATGTAAAAAAGAAATTAACATTTTCTTTGCCTCTAGTGGTGGTGGTGGTGGTGGTGGTTGGGGGGGTGGTTTGGGGGGGGGGGGGGGTTGGTTCGACAACGAATTTCTCATGATCTTTACTTTTAGTATTATTTAATTTTCTTCAGAGTCTTTCACGACAATGAAGATTTTTATTTCTGCTGAAAGCCGGCGCAGTGCGCTGGCTCAGTAGTTACAGTGTCTAACGCACGGGGTCCAATCGTCCCCAGGGTTTGAATCCCGCTCCCTGGTCCTGCTGGTGTACCCGACCACCGCGCAACCCGGGGTCCCATCCAACAACAAATTTTTTGTGAGTGCTAAGAAAGCGTTCAGTCGTCGGTGGTCTCACTACTGCCAAGGCGGAAGTCCTCAGAAAACCACACCCTTGGTGTGATCGCCTATGACAACAATAAGTAATCATCCCTTGCATACATCCCCTCTCTCCCAACCCAGTACCCCCCCCCCCCCATTCCCACCCCCACTCTCCGCCCAACTTTTGCCGTTGTTTTTTTTTGTTTGTCCTACATAATGGCAAATCTTATTATATTTTATTTAACGTCCACCCTCGTTATATTTTTGTCCAATGGCACTTTAAGTTACAAGAGAAGCCCCTACACATTCTCAGAGAGCATGGAATTCTGTATGACGGCTTGCAGCTATCTTGTTTCAGGTTACAGAGAACAAACGACAAAATGAAGCCTATAAAGACGTATCGGAAATATTTATATTTTTACAGCAATTTATGTGTTTTTAAAAAAAAATTATTTGTATGAAGATGTGGATTTATTGGAACTGCTTGTGTTTTACAGAGGCTCGCATGTTAATAATTATTGATTAATGATTGCAATGAGGGCTCTTTGTGAGGTTCTGTGCAAATGTGGGAAAGTACATAATTTCGTACCGAAAACTTTTGACCTAGAAAGGGTTGGGTTCTGAGTGGAGAAGGGACGGTTGTATAATAATATGGAAGAGGTGGCAATCTATGGACGGCTAACGCACCGTCTACTCCAGCTGGCCAGTCTTATATCGGCCGGGGTTTTGTTTGTTTTTTGCGTCTGTTTTTTTATTTAGACAGGTATTTGCCGTATTGTTGTATGTGCATTTTTTGCCTTTTCAACGAAATGAGGGTTGAAGTTTGGTCGGCAAGAGGGTTTAAACGCATACGACGTGACGTCACACACATATCTCGAAAGTCTTTAACCGATAAGAATGACACTTATACATAATGGAATTAGGAGTGAGAGAACCACCTTCATGATAAAACCTCAACATCGGCAAACTGTCGCAATATAGCAAATCCCCCACGAGTTGGTCATATGGACACCGTCTGTTAGACATTAGTACATCGTTGTCATCTAATCTGGCTGTTCATATTTTTAGCACTTTCCTGGTACAAGTCTATCCCCGGAAGGGAACTGCAACAAGATAGCCTCTATCTGGCGGCGTCTCTCATCAGCGTATTTGAGCTTCTGAATAGCTGTGTATCTCAGTTCTCATTGGTGTATTAGATCTTGGACGGAAAATTAGATATTCGCTCAACTGGAACGGATACGACCACAGGGTCATCTGCGGTCAATCTCGGTCAAGCAGGTGTCTCGACTTCCCGATATGAGTGCTCATCCCTGGCCGATCGAGTTTTCACTCGTGACGGCAATGGCAAACATGGCAGTTTTCTTTAATTGTTTAACGTCCCCATAAAGGCAATTGGAGACTGTCGGGGTATCTGGGAGGTGGCGGGCTCTTAGTTGTTTCAGTCCTTGGCACTCCGCGAGTATGTGTTCGACAGTCTCCTGCGGGGACCCGCAGTGCCGGCATACTGGCTCACGGAGTGGGTTGAAACGATTTAGATGTGCGTTCAACTGGACATGCCCCGTCCTCATACGCTGTATGATAGTCGCGTATTTGCGTTCTAGTGACAAAATCGGGTCTTTGATGTCTGGTTTGGTTTGATTATGATACACCCTACGTCCTTTATCCGAGTTTGCCCATTGATATAGCCATTTCCTGCGTCCGTGAGCGCGGATTCTGGCTCGGGCTGCTGGGTAAGACGTTGGGTGCTTTGGCTGTTCGCCTCTGGTACCCTGTTTCGCTAGGCTATCAGCAACCTCGTTGCCCCGGATACCTATGTGCGCGGGGATCCACTGGAGGTGGACCTCGACACCGTATCCACTTATGATCTGGTGGCAGATATGTCTGATTTTATCTGCGCCATGTGCCTCGAGCTTATGGTTGAGCGATTGGACGGCCATCAGTGTGGCCCTTGAGTCTGAGAACACAACAATATCTTCTGGCGATACTGTTCCGTTTTCAAAGCCGTTGAAAACCGTAGTCAGTGTTCTCCCTATCGCTGTCGCCTCAGCGTCGAAGTTGGAGCCATTCGCCCCGCATGGCCCATAGATCTTATCGGTGTCGGTGCCGTCAGGGTAGTAGATTATTGCCCCGTACCCCGCATTCGTAGTCGCCTGTACTGCCGAACCGTCAGTATATGCCTTAATCATGTGTGCTGGGTACGAGTCAATAGTTTCGCCAGCTGCCGTTTTCAGGATCGTGGGATTGACCTCCTTTGTCAGGTTTGTATCTAGAAGCGTGGTTTTGACCACTGGGGGTTTCAGGGAGGCGTGAGGTGGCTCTTTCGTCCATAACCGAAGGGGCATTCTGTCTTGTTCTAGCCCATACTCCTCAGTTAGCCGTTTGGCTTCGCCCAGGAACGACTTCTTCTGGAGTATTTTCGGTGGCGGTTCGATTTCGATCGCCTTCCGCGCCGGGTAGTCCGGCTCGAGCCTTTTTAACCTCTCGTACTGCTGTAGTACGCTTCCTTCCCTTCTGTTTGCCAGTGGTTCCACATTGGTCATGATTTCGAGAGCATTCGTAGGAGTGGTTTTGAGGCAGCCTGTTATGAGTCTCAAGGCGCTGTTCTGAACTCGGTCCAGTGCCGACAGCGTTCGGTCACTGGCCATTGGTTGCAGTGGTAGGCTATATTCTAGTCCTGCTCGGACGTAGGCTAGATATAGCTGTCTGAGAACCTTCCCAGTGGCACCCCAGTTGGTACTGGCGAGCGTTTTTAACAGTGTCAATCGCCTCCTAGCCTCAGTCTCGAGCTTGCTGACGTGCGTCTGCAAGTTGAGCCTGCTGTCAAGTTCGACTCCCAGGTATCGTGGTGCGCTTTCCCTTTTGAGTGTCTGGCCATTGATCTTAAGATTGATGGTGGCTTTCTGGACGTGTTTTCCGTTGGTGAAGAGTTGATAAACGGTCTTATCGACGTTTATCTCCATCTTCCACAATCGGCAGTAACAGGCAAGCGTCGCGAGGTCCCGGTTAAGGTCTCGCTGTAACCATTGGACATGCTTTCCTGTCCTCCAGATTACCATATCGTCGGCATACATCGCTTTTTCGCATCTCAGGTGTTGGGTAAGGTCGCTGGTGTAAGCCGCAAAGAGCGTGCAGCTTAACGCTGAACCTTGCGGTAGGCCATTCTCCATGGTGAGTTGGCTTGAGGTCTGTCCGTTCACTCTGGTGCGGACTGTTCGATTGTGAAGGAAATCTTTTACCCATGCATATATATTTCCTTTGACCTCCGCCTTGAGTAATTTAAGGAGTAGCCCACCTTTGCACACCTTATCGTACGCTTGTTTGAGGTCGACGAATACGGCGATAGTATGCTCCCGCCTATGGAAACCATTATTGACCGCTTGGGTCAATCGGATAAGCTGGTCCATCGTCTGCCTGCCACTACGGAAGCCCGCCTGGTGTCTGTCTAGAAGACCGCGCTCTTCTAGATACCAGGTCAGCCGGTAGTTAACCATCCTCTCCCCTACTTTGCAGATGCAAGAGGTAAGGGATATTGGCCTATAGTGTGATGGTTCGGTACCATCTTTGCCTGATTTCGGGATAGCTGACACCACTGCCTTTTTCCAGTCAATAGGGAGTTTGCCTTCATGCCACGTTCTATTTATTAAGGCTAGGAGCCATTTCTTTGCCGTGTGGCCCATCTGGAGCAACATCTCGTTGGAGATTTTGTCCGGGCCTGGCGCTTTACGATTTTTACACTTGCCAAGTGCTCTCTCCAGTTCCTCTAGGGTAAACTCACTGTTAAAGCCATCGTAATCGCTGTCTACCTGCGACTTTTCGAGCTGACGCCTGACCTTACGGAGCCCCTTGTCCGTATTCGTAGCTTTGCCACTCTTATTTGTACTGGCAAAGTGTCGGTTAAGCATGGTTGCACGCTTATGGTCTGTCACCGCGACCGTCCCGTTTGCCCGTATCGGAGCGACATTCTTCACTCTTTGCCCCCGATTAAGGCGATTCAGGACGGTCCACGCTCGGCCACCACTCGGGTCCACGTTCAGAGACTCGCACAGGTTTAACCACTTTGCCCTCTTGGTGTTTCTGGATAGCATTTTGACTTTGGCGGTCAATCTATTGTACTCGATCCTTGCCGCCGTGCTCGTTTTTGCTTTTCTTCTCGCCCTGTTACGCTGTCGGACCGCCTGTTCAAGTTCCTTTGACCAGGGCAAGCGATTTAGGGGCTGCAGTCCTCGCGGAATACTCCGCTTAGCAGCTGCGAGCACGGCCGTAGTCAGTACGGCGTTGGCTTCGTCAATAGAACCCTGGTTTGGGTCCACCTCGTTCAGAGTTAAACCTAAAGTCTCTCTGAACTCTTCCCATCTACCTCGCTTGTAATTCCAGTTTAAACGTTTCTCCTTCTTCTTAGCTGTTTTGGTCTGGATTTGTACGAGGAGAGGAAGGTGGTCGCTGCCTACGTCCTCGAGGACTGTGTAGCTGTGTCTGGTAACGAGGTCAGCGGATAAAAGCGTAATGTCTGGCCGACTCTCCGCGCCGTTTGCACGATGCAAGCAAGTAGGCGCGGAGGCGCTTGATTGTATCCGGACCAGGTTCGAACTTAGGAGGAGATCTTCGACGTTTCTTCCTGCGATGTTCGTGGATTCTGGGGTGTATCCCATTTCAGGGCTTCGTGCGTTGAAGTCTCCTCCTATGATGGTTTTTCTAAAGGTAGCCTCTGTCAGCCCTAGGTCGCAGGGGACCTTAGGGGGATTATACACATTCGTGATGGTAAAGGACACGCCGTCCTTCCATACTGTAAGGGTGAGGGTATCAGTTTCACCGTTACTCGTCGGGGCGTTCTGCCTCACCGCCGTAATGTCATTGCGAACCAGTGTGGCAATGCCTCGGCATTTGGTACACGAGCAGGTGTACATGGTATACCCTGTGACATGCGCGCCTCTCCCATTCAGTAGAGTCTCCTGGATGAGAGCTACATGTATGTGTTTTGCCTTCAGGAGCTTAGTAAGCTCCAAGACCTTCGGGCGAAGGCCGCAGACGTTGAGCTGCAACATGTTAAGTGTCGCAGGGGGATCCCTCGCCGCTAGGGTCCCCTTCTTGGTTTTCGCACACTCATTCACACTCGCATTTAGACACAGGTTACCAGTAGCGTACTTGCGCAGGGGGACCTGGTAACTGCCATCCTCCCTACGGAGAATATGTCTGGGTTTCTCAGCCCCACGTTTATTTTTGCCATATTGTACCATCATGTAAAGTGGGAATTTGTCGCTGCTTAGATCCCTTTCAGACAAAAGGAGGCTGGTGACAGCCTGAACCGACTGATTCGTATCACGTCGTGATCAGAATCTCTCTTTCTCATCCGCCAGCGTGCGGTCATTGTCTTGTTTAGTCGTTGTCACGTAGTGCTTGCTGCACGACTTTCGAAAGATCGATCTGGTCAGTCCCCGGCCCTCAATCGGGGACTGCCACCACTGCGTTCTGCTAGGCAATTTGCCCCCATCTGCCTACAGCAACGGAAAGCTCCCAGTGTTTAACGGCTTCGGGAAGGTCAGCCGTCAGCCCGTCCCCGTTAGCTAGCCCCCAGCTTGGGCTACCCCGCTGCTACCACGTGGCGGTCGAGAAGAAATTCTCCCCGGGTCTCTCCAGACCTGGGATCGGGCTTATCCGGAGCCCGGAGGCTGCGGAATGGTCATAGGCGGAACGGTGATCATCTGCTAGTACCACTCGTTCGCATACACCTTGTACGAGGGACCCACCGAGACAGGACCAGTATTCGACCTCAGTCGGTTTCCCGGAAACACTGCGACAGCAGGACCCTCGGAGCAGCGTCCCGATATGAGAGTAGATTCGATTTTACGGCTGGCCCCATACAGTTCGCACGACGGGAGGCCGCAGCGTAATTTGAGAAGGCCCTGAGGCCGATAACACACTCCCAAATAGGGACCCTCTGGACATCCGATCTGCAAGATTGACGTCAAGTTTGCGTATAGGAATGACGTCGTATCTACGCAGATCCTCTGGTTTCAACATCGTGAGGATGGCTGTTTGATGTAGGGAACCTGTCCTGCGGTATTCCTACCAATCATACGGAAAATCTACGTCGCATTGATGTAGAGTTGCCGGCTTGGGGGGTGGGGGGGGGGAGGGTTCCCACGTCTGTTTTAGCTCAATTTTAATGGAAGATGTGAACATAAGAGTTAAACTGGACCTTGTACTTTTAACCAGACAGAAATAAGTTTGTCTTATCAGTTGGGGCGTTCAAAACTGTCCTCAGTCAGCTGGCGAATAGACAGATCTCGTCTACTGAGCCAAAACAAATCAACACAAAATAGACTTCTACTCAGCGCGCCGCTAACCTTACGCTTCCTTGAAAATGTTTTGTACTGACTAGACGCTGGCTTTGAACAAGAGGGAGACTCTTCACCAATCCACTCCTTTCTCTGGAATTGAAGACATGTGTTGACCTAGAAAGGGTTGGATTTTCAGTGGAGAAGGGACGGGTGAGTGGGCAAAATTGAAAATTAATAGATTAAAAATTTATCCATATCAACCCCCCCCCCCCCTCCAGCAACAACAAAATTTATTATTCATTATTAAATATATATTATTATTAATAAATATTCAAATTTTATCCACTATATATATTTAAAAAGATATATTTTCTTCACTTTTTCGTCTATTCCGTCAATCGTGAGAGACAAATAATTATTTGCTTGTCTTCAAAGACAACTCCCAAAGCTGATTTAAGATTCAACTGGGAAAACAAGACATATGTAACCCTAACAGTAGTTTGCTTCATCAGACCACGAAACTTGGGTGGACACGATGGTCTAGAGGCAAGGTGCCGGCATCTCATGCCGAAGGTGCTGGATTTGAATCCCGGTCTTTACAGGGAAGCAGGAATATTGAGATTTTTGTCATGTTTTCCTGTTCCTGATCCCATGGTAGGTAGAATCGAGCACCTAGTCTTCTCGGATAAGGACGGAAACTTCGTAGGGTGCGTTTGCACGTTTGCGCACGTTAAAGATACTTTAGCAGTTGGAAATCGGGAAGAGTAGGCAGTACAGGCCACTGCCCCCGGCAAAATTTAAAACAAATTTATCCCTACCACTCACCCCTCTCCCCCTCACCCAAAAGTAAAAATATTAAAACCGCCGACCGGCGCTGCACTGTGGCGACGATGTGTCTGCTCCAGTTGTAACTGGGCTGCAATGACACTAACGCACATTTCCAAATAGAATTAAAGAAATATACAAAATACAAAATACAAACAAAAATCACTGCACTTTAGAGATGGTGAAAATGGAATAAAACATAGAATTGGGTCATCCTCACAAAGGAGAAAAAAAAAAAAAAAAATCAGCCTTTCTTGCATTCAAATTAATAAATTATAAATGTCTGAATCGAGACATCCAACTGATTTCAAAGCTTTCAGGCCTTTCCCAGAGGAAGAAAGATTTTTGAACTTTTATTTCAAAACCATTGATCAAATTTGATAAAAATATTTGAATAACCCCAATAATAATTACTGTCCGACATTCTCCAGGGAAAATCAAACATTCTCTATAACAAATGCTACTACTGATCTCTTTATATTATTTTTACTGCTGTCTTGTAACGAAAGTTCAATCCGCCTATGTATTTACCCCTGGCATACGCCACTGAGCATAGCTAATCCGATTTAGCTGATCATTACAAAATAATCACAGCGTTTATAATAACTTTCAATTAACAGATTGGGGAAAAAGTTTACATCAAGAAAAAAACCTCACGTCTTGCAAAATGAAATGTCAGCACAAAAAAAAGGGGTGAGGGGTAAGGGGGGGGGTGTGGGTGGGTAAGGGGGGTGGGGTGTCTTAAAAATAATTAACGAAATTATACGTCTTCTCTGCTCTACAGAGCGAGAACTGTTGGCTAAATTAACTATATAAAAGAACCAAGAAAGCTGAAAGAACATGCATGGAGGTTAAGAACATTTTTCAACATGGAATGCTGATCTTTTAAGTCAGATACTTTAGAAAAAAGAAATGTTTTTAGAGCCAAACTGAGCTATTAGTGCAGGCAAATGGTTGGGAGCTATCGAGACGTATCGATGCTCTATCGAGGCGTTGGGAGATCAATGAGAGAGAGGGGGAGAGGAGAAAAGGAGAGAGTGAAGAGAGTGAAAGAGAGAGAGAAAGACAGACAGACAGATAGACAGAAAAACAGAAGACAGAGAAAGAGATGGGTAGAGAGTGAAGGAGAGAGAGAAAGACAGACAGGCAAATAAAAAGGACAGAGAGAGAGAGAGAGAGAGGGACAGACAGGAGAGAAGGAGGGAGAGAGAGAGGCAGACAGGACACAGAGAGAGACAGATAGAGTGAACAAAGAGAATAACTGTGGATGGACAGAATGAAGTAAAGAACAGAAAAACGTACACCAAAATACGGTCGTTGACTCCTAAATGAAGTCGTTATAGGATAAAAATAGACATTGATTCTGAACTGTGTTGGCATTACCGGAACTGTGGACGGCCATTCTGAAGTGGGCCATCGATACAGTGACCTTTAGACCTATTTGTACTGCACTCACTTGAACGTTTAGACAGGCCGGGCAAGCTACAGCCCACAGAGCGTACCGGTTCCGGCCCGCAAATCTTTGCCCCCCCCCCCTCCCCACCCCCACCCCCCCCTCCCCACCCCCACCCCAGGAGATTCATTGGAAATTTAAAGAGGAGACACTAAAATCTGAGAAAAAGGTAAAAAACAACAACAACAATATATCACACCCACACAACCCCCCACCCCACCCCCCCTCCCCTCCCAAACACACACCACCTTTAAAAACAATCATTATTTATTATACATTAAATCTCTTTGTTTCTTATAACGAAGCTACGATAAAAACGGCAGCAAACAATCAGCACTTAGATGACCTCGCTTGACACACTGTCAAATAATTCAATAACAAAAAAAAAAGGAAAAAAGATGCCTGCGGGGGGAAGGGGGGGGAGGGGGGTGGGGAAATCTGAATAATTGTAGGCCAATATCAAAACGCTGTCATTTCTGGCATTCAGAACTTCACCATATTCAGCTGTGTCCTCCCTTGTAACAACGCTCTTCTAAAGGGCCAATCGCTCACAGGGACCTGTAATGAACTACAGCTCTCTACCAAGAGAGAGGGTCTCAAAGGATTTCGATCCAGTTCACGCTGCCAACATTTCAAAGCAAATATGATAAGATAAGAGTGTCTTTGAGGCAAATTCTCTTTATCAGAGCGTTTAAGAGCAAACACAAAGTGTACACATTTAACGCATTATTACATAAACATAATTATCTCAACTCAATAAACTCACTCACTGGGATATTACATGAAGTAACAGTGTTTCGAACCTTAGTAGAATCAGAGAGTATAGATGTACAGAGAGAGTTCACTTCCACCAAATCGGGGAAAATAGGTCGCTGCGGTAAACAAGAAATTGAAGAATTGAAAGAGACCTTCACCAAAGCTATATTTAGTGTGCATATCTGTTTACTGTGGTTTCTTCATATTTTGGGGCTGATTGAAAATGTTTAGAACCGTAAGCTCCTACGTCCCGTGGAAATGCACAAACGGATATTGTTTACCGCAGCGACCTACTTCCCGCTCCATGCTAACAGTGGTTTCGCGGAGCCTCCCGTGTCTCGCATTGCAAACTGACCAATAGTGAACCCTCTCTTTATACATACCCTCTGGTAAAATATGGCACACATCTAGCTGTAATGTCCTGTTGGGTTAAATTGCATGATGCAGAGAGCAAAAAACCATCTCCTGAATCTTTCTCTGTTTGCTTTCAGGTGTATTATTTTGTTGCTCTTGGATGATGTTGAGTTTACATATTACAATAACAAAGTAACCGATAAAGGGCATATTTTATAATCGACGTGCATATCCGTACAACATGTTGTGGGCTGGCGTAGTTCTACATGATTGGTCTAAAATATAAGCGCCCTTCTATGAGGGAAGAAGATTCATTCACATTGTGTGTTCTACGTCATCGTATTGTGTGCACAACATGTTGTACGGATATGCGCTTCCTTTTATAATACTGTTTTCAACATCATTGTTGATACGTTCAAATAACAATAACAATAATAAAAGTACATAACAATGACATTTCATGTATTTATGCACAGCCACGTACAAATCCAGACTCAGTAAATTTATCCTTAGGGTAGGCGAAATTCAGTCCAGCGCGTCCTGTCCTTTCTGAAATAGGCTAAGATCCGCAACTTGATTTAAAGACTTAAACACTTTCACAAAATTCTGTCCAGATCTGTACAAAGCAATTTTTGAGGATTGAACCAGTGTAGTCAATTTTATACGGAACTATTCAATTCTACACGTGAAATTTAAACTGATGAAGCTGTGAATATCAAACATAGGTAAAGTACTCAGTAAGGTAGTGAAAGGTGCGACGTGGCAGTTATCGTGCCAACACGCTGTAAAACCTAAACTCAAACTCTTAACTCAAACCCCGGGGGGGGTGGGTGGGGGGAGACGGGGGGGGGGGTAAAGTTACCCCAGATTGAGAACCCCAGTGCCAGGGTATAAGCCCCAGTGAGGGCATAAAGTGGCCGACATCGTGCCCACGCGCCGTAAAAACCCAAACTCTAAGGCAAAACTCCAACCCGGGGCTGGGGGGGGGGGGGAGAGTGGGGGAGGAGGGGGTTAAGCTACCCCCAGGTTGGGAGTCCCTGATTCAGGGTATGGGCCCCAATGGGGGAGGGGTGGGCAGAGAAATGGGGAAGGGGGGGGGGGAGCAAATTGAACCTGGTGACTGAACACCGGCGGAGAGAAATCAATGCCTACCGTCAGACACGCCCTCGAGGGACGGGGGGACTCGCTCTATGCTCGGACGAAACCAGAACAAAAATGAATGACGTAATAAGAAAATGCACAAAATGAGTTGTTTCCTTTCTTTTTTTCCATTTTAATTTGCCTGGCGAGTCGTCACCAACTCGTACATTCTATGTCATTTGTCATTAATAGCTGGGGCCCCAGGGGGAAACTCTCATTGGACGTGAACGATTGCCATATTGAAAATCAGACATCGTTGCTAAATCTCTAAGGGAGCTGGTCGCAAGTACGGAAAGGTAACAGAGCTGATTAAACATGTTTTTTTTTTTCTAAATTAGCTTTCTCTCTCTCTCTCTCTCTCTCTCTCTCTCTCTCTTTCTTTCTCTCTCTCTGTCTGTCTGTCTCTCTCTCGCCTTCCCTTCCCCCCCTCTCTCTCCCTGTGTCTCCCTCTCTCTCTGGGTCTCTGTCCGTCTGTCTATCTGCCTGTCTCTGTCTGCCTGTCACTGGTCTATCTGTCTATGTGTTCGCCTGTCTGTTTTTCTCTTTCTAACACACTCTCTCACTCCTTCTCTCTCTCCTTCCACCCTCTCTCCCTCCACCCTCTCTCTCTCTCTATCCCTCTCTCTTTTTTTTCTCTCTCTTTTTTTCTCCCTTTCTCTCTCTCTCTCTCTCTCTCTTTCTCTCTCTCTCTCTCTCTCTCTCTCTCTCCCTCGCGCTCTCTCTCTCTCTCTCTTACCCTCTCTTTCTCCTTCTCTCTTTCTCTCTTCCTTGCCAAATGAGATGTTATAAATTACTGACATTCATGAAAACGACTTCCACATTAATGGTTTGTTTGTCTGGGAGCCCATCTCACTGCAAAGTCCGGACGCTACCAATCACTAACACTTAGCTTCATCAGAATCTGTCCATTTTATCCACTGCCGGCCATCATCTCAGGCTAAGACAATCTTACTCTCCAGCTTTCGCTTTAAATATCCCATAATTAAATGTCTGTCCTACATTATCTCAAATCGGACCAATTTTTGATGTGAGCATTCATTTTCTCGACCAGGCATTATTATTATGATGATTATTATCATCATCATCATCTATTATATATTTCAGTAACTTGCAACCTTTGGCATGACTAACTGACCAAACTATACACTCTTCAGGCCTTAAATTTGGCAGGAAGGTGGCAGTTGAGATAAGGAAGATTATGGCTATAATTAAAAGTTGTTTACTTCAAGCATGTATTTTTAAAAAATAACAATGTTTAATGCTATGTAACGTCTGTATATTTGCATGTTTGTTTCGTAATATATATAGTAGCGTGCATGTCATGAAAAGTAACCGTATCAAGCGTTCAGTTTGGTGCGTAGTGTTCTGGTGTGCATGAGTTCTGAAGGAAGACTGTAGTTTATTACTTTTATTACATGGGGGGGGGGGGGGCACATTATTGTTTATTCTGGGCAATGCCCGGTTGGTCATCTAGTTATTATTATTCCAATTACTATCATGGACAACAAACAAACGTCACAACAACTCCTTCTTGAGGTTGGCCGATGACAGATCCGAGTGGAGAGCCATAATCGCCAATGTCTGTTCCAGACAGGGCAACTAATGATGATGACTATCACCTTCGTCATCATCATTATATTATTATTATTATTATTATTATATATCACCACTATTAATATCATCATCATCAGCATCCTTATATTATTATTATTATTGTTATCTATTATCATTACTTAATTATTGATTTCAATGGCCGATGCATTTGTGACATTTTAGCTCTCGTTAAAACAGAAACTTTGACAGTTAAGATTGTGTTATCTGGCAAACAAAAGAGCAATGATAAGTCGAGAATTGGTGCGTGTATCGGCGTCAAGTCCCTGAGCCTCAATCTCATTGACCCTAAATCTTATCCCACAGATGGTCTTTCTAATCATAGAAACAACGCTTGAGTAGTGTGGGGGAATCCAATTTAGGCAAACAGGAACTCCATTGATAAGGGTGGTAGTGGCTTTGTGGTACAGAATCATAATCCATTATGAAATATGAAAAGATAATTATAGGACATTTCATTCTACAAAATGATGTTGAAAAGGAAATTTGTTTTAGACTGGGATATGTGGTCTTTTGTCGTAGCACAGTAGGAAGACCGTCAGAAACCCTACGTAAATGCGACGCATTTGCACAAAGGAATGACATCGTTCCTACATAGTTCAACTGGTTACCACATGGCGCTGTGGTCAGTTTGATGTAAGGAACCGGCCTCTACGGTAATCTTACCAACCCCAAGGAAATCTGATGCGTACGACCAACGTCAAGTATTGCACATAAGAATGACATCAGTCCTACATAGTTCGCCTGTTTACAACATCGCGCCAACGTCGACTTGATGTAGGGAACCCATCTCTACCAACCTTACGAAAACCCAATACAAATTTACGTCCGATTGACGTAAGGATGACGGCTGGGAAATATTAAAACCTCCCAGCCATCCTCTCATCCAAATGCCATCCATCTTCCCCCCCATCTCACCCTACCCTCTACGTGTACTGGCCATCGACGAGCCAATCAAACCATTCTTCCATCAGTCCGTGCAATCAACAATTCATATCCCCCCCCCCCCTTTTTCCCCTCAACCCCCATCCCCAATCTGACAGTAATCAGTTCAATATCCACTTAATCATCATTTCGTCAGATTCTTTGTTTCCTGGTCTGACCGACACTCATTTTCATTCGTCCACTAGCCCTCTCTCCCGCCTCCGTCTTTTATCCCTCCTGTCATGGCACCCACTCACCCACAAGTTGCTCAATTACCAACTTCTTGTAACCAATCGCAATTTAAGTGACGTAGCCAGCAGAAATCGCTGATTTGGAGTTACTCACTAGTGCTGGATCCAATAACAAATCGCCTTATTCAGAGACGATATTATCGAATATTCGTTACTCATTGTTCGAATATTGGGCACAGTTTCGAGTACGTGATGAGCCTTTTCGTACAAGTGAGGCAGGCTCGGCTTCCGAGTACATCTATCTATATAATAAAGCTACAACAAAACCCCTAATAGTCCTGTGGACTCAGAAACTACACAACGCGCCGACCTGAAATTTGACACAAAGAATTATGGGATATCGAATACTGTTCCTATCGCTATACACAAACAAAACCGTTTGTTATTTCTGAGTTAATCGGTAAATGCGGTTATAATTAAAGACTAAATTCACGAGAGCGTTTGATCCGAAATTTACGATCAATAAGATATTGATGTATGTTTCTAATATTAGCCCACTTGCGCCTACATATGACGTTATGACTTCCTGCGATGTGTTCACTAACAAACAAACTAACCCGTGCGCAAATCATTGCCATTAACGGGTGCTGGCGGGACGTGCAGGATGTCAACGCGCAAAGGGAGAGCAGTAAAAAGTTTCTAAAAACAAACAAACAAACAAACAAAGCTAAAGTAACAGGCAAAATAAAGCAGGTCCATAATAATCACCCAGAACTTAAAAACTAATAAATCATTTATCCCGGGCAGGGCCGGGCAACTTAGCTGGTACTATATATATTTGTGGACTTGAGATGTTTCGTTGCAAAAGGCTTCTGAACCACTCAACACTCAGACTTCAAATTTTATATGGTAAATCAGAATGGATGTAAGGGTGCACAGTTTTTAATAGAAGTCTCAAATCGGTGTAGGTTTTTTTTTATTGGAAATTTATTGTTTCGCCATCATTTAGATCTATTTCGAGTCATGGTTCGCCATTTTAGGGTTTCGTTATCACTTCCTGCGATGTATTCACTATCAAACACACTAACCCGTGCGCAAATCATGCTGTTGTAGGGGATGCGCAAGGGTGTCAACTCACAAAGGCAGAGCAGTAAGACTTATTTAAAAACAAACAAACAAAAATAAAATAAACAAATAGGAACAGACAAGATGAAGCAGGTCCATAATAACCACCCAGAACTGAAACCAATATTCAAACCGGTTTATCCCGGTCAGGGCCGGGGACCTCAGCTAGTTTTATGATTATATGCACAGAGATACCGACGGATGGGTAAAAAGGCGAGAATGAGAAAGAGAAAGGACGGGAAGGAGAGAGAAAAAAAAAGAGAGAGAGAGAGAGAGGCAGGGATGAGAAAGACAATGTCACAGGGAGAGGGGGGGGGGGATTGAGAAACAGAGAGACAAAGAGACAAAGAGACAAAGAGACAAAAAGACAAAGAGACAAAGAGACAAAGAGACAAAGAGACAAAGAGACAGAGAGAGCGGAGGAAGCCGAGACAAAGCTAGAGCGCAGAGGGAGAAAGAAAGATGCACACACACACACAGAGCGAGAAACGGGAAGAGAAAGAGAGGGAGAAAGACAGATTCACAGGCAGAGAGAGAGAGAGAGAGAGAAATGGTAAGAACGTGAGAGAACAAGAGAGAGAGAGAGAGAGAGAGAAGGTAGGGGAGAGAAACAACAGGGAGATAGTCACACACACACACACGCAGGGAGAGAGAGAGACAGATCAAGAGAGAGAAAGAGAGACAGGACGAGAGAGGGAGAGTGAGATTGGGAGTGGAGAAGAGAAATAGAGAGAAAGAGAGAAGGAGAGAGGAGAGCCACAACGAGTAACGACCGATACCGCAGCTTGTAAGATAAGATGAAATAAATAACTGTGAACCTAAAGGAGAGAAGAATAAACTATGATTATTTCTGCCTTGTCAGATGAAGGGAAAATTGTCTGAAACGGCCTTGAGATTTGTTTTTTCCGAGGGAGAAAAAAATGAGTGGAAAAATCCATAATGAATGAGTGCGGTCGAACCTGACAGTTCATACCCTTCGGCCCTGACTGCGGCGATTCTGCCCCGTTGCTGGTTGACTGTGTTTTTGTTTTAACATTCAGACCCTGTAAATATTAAAATTTTGACTATGATTGTTGTTGCTTGTACGTACGGTCCCCAAGTTTTTTGTTCTAGGAGGGTACGTATTTTAAAGCCTTTTGTGGCCCCAAAGCTAGAGAGCCCCACCAGAAATGCTCCTGACAACTGCCTTTATTAAATATTCTATCAGATTTTCAGTTTGTCTTCCTCATGTTTTGTGATTGAAAGGTCTAGCCGACCCGCGCAAGATAAATCTTGCAAAATTGTCCATATAATACGCCCAACCGTATATCCAGATCTAGGCTACATTAAAACGGTATTTTGATTGGATGCAATGACTAATAGAAGTTACTGTTACACTCACAATTTCACCTAGAAATACACATCATTATTATGTGATTACGTTGATTTTCAACCACCAATGTGTAAAGAGAGGTCAAGGGCGGAATTTCCGATCATGCTTTTTGATTCTACTCAATGAAAAAATGTGTCTGTGTTTGCGATTCAAAAATGTTTAATATAAATAAAAGTAAAGACTGATGTTTGTTCAAAATGAATGTGTCCACGTAACTGTTCGTCAAAAATTGATGCAGCACACCAAGTTTCATAATTTTTGATGGCGTAATCACAAAGTTTTAGCTGCTTACAGGTTCACCCTCTAGCTCAATTATAGTAAGATAAGGAGCAGCGTTAGGGATTTCATAAGATCTAGAGTTGAGGATAAGGACGGGGTTAGGTACACGTATGCGCCCCTAGCACAAAGCGCTTGTTGACTGTACCTACAAGTAAAAACAGCTTTTTTACTACTCATTTTACAAAAGTGATGCGTTTTAATAACTTTGTGGGTTGGAACTATCAAGGGCAGACTCCTCAACAACCAAATTTTGCAGCCCTTACTTTGACCTTGAGTAGGACATGGCCAATCATACTTCTAATCTAACTGTCCATAATACCTTGACATATTAGCTTCAAATACGACGTCGTCAGTGCAGCTACATTTGTACGATATTTGGTCATCCAGAGCATCAAATTTTAAGGTTTTTTTGTATAGAGTCGGGCAGACTTAGAGTATTGGCATGTTGTCTTCTCCGAGTATAAAATAAATGTGTACGCTCGATCTGGCCGACCTTGACATCCCCCTCCTCCCCCAACCCTCTCTTTACCCCTTTCAGACGTTTGGTCTCGACACCTTTCCCCCGAATTGCGAGCGTACGGCCATTAAAATGTTCAATGTCCACGACAAGGACTTGATTATGTGAAAACTTTAATTGACATTCAGCACGGATTATTTCTTTTGACTGCTTCATTGAAAACAGCCAATATTATTCTGATTTGTATACAATCCTATGACTAATATGTTGAAAGAATAGAATAAAACGAAACGTTTGAATTCATTTCCTGAACTGAAATGCGCAGGTTACGTACACCTTCACAGAGCTACTAGCTCCCTGGTAAAAGTTTCACAAGTCGGGGGGGGGGGGGGGGGGTCACTCTCCCTCCCCCACAGGATGCATCTTTCTGAGCGTACGTACTTTTTGGGTGTCCCCAAATAGCTTTTCGCTTCACTCTGCGAAAGTAATTTATTGTAAAAACTTTGTGAAATGTAGTGGAACTATCAATGACGTAATTCAAGGGCTAAATTTCGCCGTTGTTACTATGTGTAGAGCACTGCCACTGATATGTCCGACTTGATATCTATAATTCCTTGATGTTTTTACGCCAAATAATAAAATAAATACTGTCAAAAGTTACGCCATATTGGATCAATATGGACGTAAACAGTTCAAGATTTGAGAGCGTCTGAAGGCCAATAAACTCAATGTCTCGTCATTCATGGGGGCGCTACCCACAAATTTGCCTACGTCAGCGCTTTCCCGGAGATAACGAAAAATCCTCTCCTCACAAATGAATTTCGCTTGAATTTCCGTGTTTGCTTCACCTAGAATTATTTGCCGCTGCCTTTTTCTCCCTTGTATTTTATAGAAACATTGTCTTTCTTGTTTGAAACACGAACTGTCGATAAACGAAGCCCTTCCTAGCTGAACGCTGGAATTGTCTTATTGTTTCGGTGAAGATAGAAAAACAACCAAATTTAATCTGTCGTTGAGTTATAACTTATTCTGTTTATCATCTTCCTTCTTTCTGGCCATTATCGCATCGACGCGCTTTCTCCGAACTCAGCCCCAAATCCACAAAAGGCTTGCGCCAGGAAGACATTTTTAAAGTTTAGTTATTTGGAGAAAAAAAAACAACAACAGTCACACTTTAGGACGCCAGGCACGAAGAAATCTTGGAAAGTCACTGCGTTCAGCAGTAGTCAGTTTCGGCAAATAAGCAGTAGGATTTTTTACGACCTCACCATTTTGATTGTCAGTGTGTTTTCAACCAGATCAAAGCGGTCAGACGTAAACAGGCGACACTGACCAGAGGTCACAGCACGGATATATAGATCAAAGTGTACCATAAATATTAATGTCATCATGAAATGTTAAGTAAAGTTTTCACCAGCAGCTCTCCTTTTGACTTTAAAAGGCTGCATTTCACAATGTGGACTCTCTGACATCGGCTTTACTGTAATGACTCTAAAATGGCAGGAGAAAGCTTTGATCATCGTGTAATAAAAAATACGTGTGCCCTATCTTGGCAAGATAATGACAATTACCGGAATACATAAACTGAAAAAGGTTACGTATAAATAATTATTATGACAAGTTATTCATTTTTTCAGAGCCCATTTTTGTCAGTGGCTCCAGCCATGTCAGCGATGATTGGCACCCTGCTTTAGGTTCTTTTTCAGTATGGAACTAAACTTGATTTAATAAAACTAGAAATAAGAATAAATTTAAAAAATAATAAATAAAACATGCGTAACAAAGTGCAGCCTCAGTTTTTGTTTGTTCCAACTCCACTATTTTTGTACAACTGAGAAATTCCATGTTAAACGTTTGCTGATTTGGTGTGTTATGATAAGGATTTAGAATAAATGGGAACTGTGAAACAGCTTGTTAAGTGTCACGGCGAAATTTAAACAAGTGTCAACGTGTGTAATTTTGTTCTACCTACTAAAAGATCTCCAGTTTTCAGAAAATGGATTAAGAACAAACAAGAACTGAAGTGGCAATGGGATGGAAATGCACAGAGGCTCAGACTGTTGTTTTCGTCCTTTAATATTATTTAATTAAAACTGCTGATCGCGCCGTGTCTGTTTCATGGTATTATTTCCATCCACCAATCAATAATTTTATCATCACGTGATCGACCTATAGGGAAAATTTTACATTATCAATTTTGAAAATAATGGCCGAGGACTCAAAGCTTTGAGATGATATGGATTCTTAACGACTCATATTAGAAATTCCATACTTGCCTGACATACTGACGTAGACGGAAAGCGGTCAGACGTAAACAGGCGACACTGACCAGAGGTCACAGCACGGATATATAGTCTATTGATAGGGTGGGAGTTCATTAGGATAGGGCCGGAAACATTGAGAGGCCACCTGGTTCCGGGAACGTAGCCACTCAAAGGTTTGTGAAGTCATCCGGCAGGAGGAGATGGAAAGGGGTGACCTAGGGTTTTTGGGGTGGGGGTTGGGGGGTGGGGGGGGGGGGAGGGTGTGTGTGGACGTTTCGCAATTTCTTATGTATTTCCTTCCCCTCCCCATTTTTAACCTCTTTTGCACTAGGGGCACGTTCGTATAGGTACCTATGTATACCCCCGTCCTTATCCTCAACCCTAAGGGTAGCCACACAAAGGCCACCGAATTCGGTCACCGAGCCACTAGGTGAGAAGAATTGCACTGCATAAACGGACCGAATCTAGGTGGGCTCTATCTGCAGTTGTTGGAACTATATAGTGCAAATTCTTCTCACCTAAAGCGCTTGGTGGCTCGGTGACCGAATTCGGTGGCCTCTATGTTTGTACCCTAAGTCTTATCGAATCCCTAACCTCGACCCCTACACTTTCAACCAAAACAAAAATAAATAAGGAAAACAAAGAAAATCTGAAAGAATAATTAATTAAGGCTGTTGTTAGGAGTATTTCGGGAGGAGCTCTCTAGCTCTGGAGTCACAAAAGGCTTTAAAATACGTACCATTAGCGCAAAAAAAGTTGCGGGGCATAGGCTACGTACTTGTAACAAGATTCTGCACTTTACAGATGGCCGCCGGGGATACAGCATTGATGTATGCGGTGTATTAATTTTTTTATACAAGGTCACCTTCAGCGGAAATACATTTCTTTCTTCTGGTTCGTGATATTTTATTAGGGCACCCATTTGACTTTGTGTTTAACGTCTCATATCGAGGCCAAATAGAGCTTGTGTGAGTATGTGTGCTTGTATATCTGTGTGTGTGTGTGTGTGTGAATGTGTGTGTGTGTATCATAAAACACGATGAAGCAAAACAAAAACAAAAATGGCATGAAATCTTTGCCTTGCTAACTTTAAATACAAAACTAACAAAGGAAAGAATTACGTGTCGCTGATTGGTGGGAGGTTTTTGCTGTTTTCAAATATGTTGCAGAGAAAAAGCGTGAATTTGATGCAGATAGCCAGACAGCTCCTAATGGGTACAAGAGAACTGGAAAGACACCACGTGCTCGTCTGAAGATTGCCCTTTGTCTATATTACCATAATGACATTTCAAAAATCGTTCACAAGCCAGATAGCCAGCCTTCACGCAGAGATGGTGGTCACGAGCCTGAGGTGGAACCAGCATTCGAAATTTAACTGGCAGTTAGCAATGCAGTTGATGAGTCGGACTGATATAAGATATCAGATGTCTCCACAGGAAGTGAATCCTCCACAGCTGCTCACATGGTGAGTGCAGTACCTAATAAATATTACAGCTGACTGGATCTAGATCTAGGTAAATATCTTACCTACCCCAGATCGGTTGTCAGAGGATCGTCCGAAAGTTTCCTTCGGGATGTGGTGCAAGCAGGACCAGCATGCAGCACTGGGATATCGGATAAGTTTATTCACAGTGTAATTATTTCATTAATTGTAATATTCACCAATGTAACACGTGCGCATTCATTGATTATCCACGCAGCGCGGTAACGTGAACCGATAAGTGCGTTTCTATTTTACCATACCCACACCCCAGCTAGCGTCACTACGTCAATCACTCATAGATTTCCGTAGGATAGGTAGGAGTACCGTAGGTGCGTGTTCCCTAGGTCGAAACCGACGTCAGCGCGATGTCGTAACCAGCGGATCGACGTGCGAACGATTGTGATTCCTATGTGCAAACTTGACGTCAGTCCTACGTCCCGGATTTCTACTGGCTGGGATACATGTATAACGCGACCGCATTTCTCGGCCACTATGATCTCTGTAGCGTCTTGAGGTTTTACGAGCATGTTCATTAAAATGCAGATTAAAGGGTATCATGAGCCACCTGTACAAAAACATCCTTGACCACATGAAACTTGGTTAGAAAAAAAAAATCCAATTAATCGCAAGAAAAACAAATAAATTGCTCTGGTCTTTTATACATGGATGTTTATTGCTTTTAACGGCGCGCGCTGCTGTTCCTCACAAGTCGTTGAGTCACATGAGATGCCGGCATCTCTTCAGAAATTTGGTGAATACAATATTTGAATATTGATTTTTACCTTCTAATGCTCGGACCAAAATTGCCAATTTCAAAACTTCTGAAATGATGCTGAACTGATTTTAGCCATGTTGTAAAAATGTGAAAAGCCTATTAATAACTGGGGAAAAATTAATAAAATTTAAAGAAATTAATGAATTGAGGAGACGTGCCAAAAATTGAACATTTTGACTCAAGTGACCCATTCTAAATTTGGTACACGGGGCACCAGAGAGTTAACCATGTGTTCTGAGTTCGTTGGGGGACTGTTTTTACAAGTTTTGTTACATCTCCTTTGAAGTATACTTGTAACTCCTTGAACACAGAGTCATAACGCACTAAATCAATTTGTTTTTTTGCCTCGGGTTTGACTCAAAACTTGAACTTCCTTTGAACCTGCTGGCGATACACAACTGTTTCAGACTCACTCGTGTAGTGTGCGACCCCTCTTTTAACTACGTAGTTCACATCTCGCGCACTAAACCAAGGCAAGACAAACTCGCTCCGAGCTTTGGCTAATGAAGACACTTTTTGAGCAGTTGAATCTCCTTTAAAAACTGAACTGCAGTTTAGAAGATCGCGCAGCTTGCGTGCCGTAAATCCCACATACACACCCAAGTCGCTGGTCATTTTGTTTCCATTATGGAAGCGAATTGGCTTTGTTTTCTCTGCCATTCTTTAGGCGATTTGCTTGGCTAAATAAAAAAAATAGGCTATAACGTCTTGCAGACTGGTAAAATGCATTGCAACAAAGCCAGTTCAAATTAGTAACAGATCAACCCCACACCCCGACCCCCCAAACCCTCCAAGTTTCCGAGCCCAAATGAGCAATCAGAAAATATCACGACCACAGTTCTTGTTTATTCCAACTCCACTTTTTGCACAACTGAGAAATTTGACGTTAAATGTTTGCGGCTTTAGTTATTATGATGAGAAGTCTGAATAAATGGGAAGTGTGAAACAGCTTGATAAGTGCCATAACTCATTTTAAACAAGTGTCACAAAATGTATTTGTTATAGCTCTTCTACATACTAAAAAATCTCCAGTTTTTCCGAAAATGGAGATAGAACAAACAAGAACTAAGTTCGTGATATGGCACTACAAAAGATTCCATCAGAAAACTCTAGTTCCTGCCCCTCTTTTTCACCCCACCAGTGTGAACTACAGATGCTGTACAGGCGGACTAGACCAAGTAGATACTAAACTGGTAACTTGGAAGCTATGATCACATGTTTGGAAACACAGAAAAAAATAGCTGAACATAATGTGAATCTTTCGGAGATTAAAAGTAATAGAATAAGTCAGGTTTCTGTGCGTATCCAGTTTGTGGCTGGCTACATTATTCTGAAAAGTAAATCAAACAAAAAGCATAGTGAGACTGGATTTCATTCGCCATTTTTCAAGAACTGGATTCTTCACTGAACACCATTGATCTATACATAGTTCAATAATGTCATCTCTCCGCAGTTGGACCGGGACACTCCAGTGTGGCATTAAAGTATTGAGGCATAACGGAATGCTAATCAGGTTTCCTAGAAAAGCATATTTCTGTATGACCGGGCGTAAGCTGGACTGTTCAGACTGTTGTTCTGAATAAAATGCGGAGAGAAAACAGATCACAACTTGGGTGGTTGAAAAGGTACAGGATATAAATTATGTTCCTTTGGGATTCTGTGAGCTGCGTCGGAAATTTTAGAACTGGAATTCCGTCTGTCAGATATTTTGGGAACGGAACTGATGTATTCTTGGGTCTGTTTCACATCTGGATCTAAATTATAGAGCAGAAAGCAAAGGTGGTGACGGGGTGCTTGCAAACAAACATAGTTGAGAAACTTTCGAGTGCAGCAATTTACCGACTCTGTCCCAGATTTTTGAAATCGTGCTCGGCTCTATGTAAAGGCACTACTGAAAACGTGAAATCTTCATGCCAGATTGAGTATCGATGAAAATATTGATTTAATATTCTCGGTTTCCCAAAGCACATTCGATAATTTGATTCGACATCTTCACTTCTCACTCGGGAATGGACAAGAGGGTGCTCTGTTCACGTGCCGCTGAGGGCATGTTATTAGGGCATTCTTGTTCCTCTTTTTGTTTTTTTCATCCATTCTTAACCCTTAAAAGGGCTTTTTGGTTTGGCGCCTTGAGAGACAGTTACGTGTGGAGGAAAGGACAATTTTCTAGAAGATTGGTTAGGAAGGGAGGGGGGGGGAGGGGGTATGGGTTGAAGATGTCACAGAAGACGGGCTAGAAACAAGAAAAATCGGAAGAGAAATCGAACGAAAAAAGTGAAGTACAAATTAATGTTGAGAGCAATGATCCGCCTAAAATTAAAAAGATCTGAAACCATGTTATTAGGGCAGCCTGAAACTCGCATTTTATATCTCAGATAAGCAGTAGAATGGAATCCATGCTGTGGTGCATTGTCTATAGTAAAAGAACAGATAGATCTACATGTATAAAGAAGATCCAACTTAATTTGAAAGAACAAAAACAAAAACCAAAAAAGAATTTTTTTCTTCATTCAGATGCGTAAGAACTGCAAAGACTCCAGACCCCCCACAACTCCCATTTAATGTTTTCTGCAAGTCCGTAGCCTGAAATAGAAGCAAGGTTAGTACAAAAAGGTTCCTGTTAGATTTTCAGTCCTGGATCAACTTTTCCACACGTAATAAAAACTCGCAGAGATTGTGATACAATGTTAGTTTTTTTTTAATGTCAAAGTGGGTCAGTCCAAACTTGTACATCTGCCGCTGTGAGAACTGACATTTCAGTGTTTCCTGCACAATATAGGAAACATCCAGAATTCGTGTCGCGGAATGCCACTCCATGACCGAAGTTTGAGAAAATTGTGCCTGCAATGTGTGAAAATATCACCTGTTACTTGGATTTTGTAGTTTCTTGCACAATATATTGAAAACATCTGAACTCTGCGCCAATGAATACCACTCGGTGGCCGCAGTTCAAGAGAAGTTGTGCCTATAACGTGGGGAATGTATTCCTTGGATTCTGCAGTTTCTTGGACAATACAATGAAAAAAATCCGGACTCTATATGTCACTGAATTGAGATCGGTGACCGAAGTCTGAGAAAGAATGTGCCCCCAGCTTGTAGAAACTATCAGATACTTAGATTTTGTACAGTTTCTTGCACAATATAAACATCCGGATTTTGCTGAATACCGCACAGTGGCCAAGTTTTGAGAAAAGTTATACGGGGAAAGTTGACAGATTATGAAGTGACGCACTGTTCACGTCACGAACCACAGAGGTTTGGCAGTTGCGTCAGCACACCGATTCTCTGTACAACTGGGTTATGCTGGGTAGTCAGAGTTTGGTGCATGATGAGCAATGTCAACTTTTCACAATGTGCACAAAAGTCTTGAGTCCATTTTCCCTGTGCAAAAGTACGTGTGCACTGAATGCTTCAATAAGTATTAAGTCACATTTTAGGTAACATTGTTTCAGACATGTTCCTCTGTGCGCAGGTTGCAAATCGTGTGCACGTGTACAAGTGATTTCAGTCACACATGGTCAACAGAATGCCCAATCAATCCACATACTCCGTACTGCTGGACTTAATTTGCAGCATTCGAAGTTGGTGCGGGCGTGGCCAACTATTTTGTAGCAATTACATACTGTACATGTTTATCCCACGGCTGGTCACAAAATGCACAAAGCGACTCCCACACTCCGTATTGCTGAGTCCGGCTCGTTAGTCGAAGTTTTGGGAGTGCGCCGAGCAGAGTGCCAACAAAGTTACGAAACCACGTCCGCAGCGGCAGTTTGTACGAGTATTTCCCTAGTGACCCAGTAATCTATGAAAATCAGGATAAAAAAAACCTTGCTTCATTTTCAAGTTTCCAGTGTTTTGGAATGCAAAAAGCCAGTACGTGTAGCTCCTACTACATCGTTAGTAATTAATAGTAAGGACAGGGTTTGAAACATTTAAAGGTGCATCGCCTGATTGATGTATGGTATGGATGTTTGTATTTTGTGCACATGAATCTGACAGCTCAGAACCGACCTACAGCAAGAGTGAAAAACAAAAAAAGTTCAAGTCGAGAACCTGGCCGCCATCACGCCGCTAAACCCAAATCAAACTCAACTGTAATTGTACAGGTACACTTGTAGATTCAATGTGGTAAAATGTACTGTGTGTGTGTGGGAGGGGGGGGGGTTAGACTCGTGTTTAGGTAGACGAGGGTGTAGGTGCCCGTGCGCGTGTTATAATTACAAAGCAGTCTTGTCTTATCTTAATAGTAGATGAAAAAGCCATAGTTCATCACAAGAGTCAGGAATCCCAAAGATGACGCCAGACCATCAAAATCTTTTTTCAGACAAGTATGGGGTTAGATATTTTCGATGAACGGGAAGTCTCGGGTATACAAGCGATATGGCAGAAACTTTGAGTACCGCATCTGTTTAGAGAACACACAATTTTATCAAAAGTGGTTCAGTGTATTTTTTGCAATGGTACTGAATTTAGATTATTTTTCAAGAGATCTCGCCCATTTTTATTTTTATAACTCGGAAAGCTGTGCCCTACTAACGCGCACATTCCACATATAAGTTGGTAGTGCTGTAATAGAGAATCGTGTTCTTAAAATTACGAAGGAAATCCACAGCCTCACGAAGGTTTCTAATTTGTTTTTTCAGAACAATTTATCCACAATTTAGCTACGTAAACACCAAGCTTATCCCAGTACTTTCTCAGCTGTTTATACTCCGATGCTTTCTCCATCAGTACCCACAATTCATGAGCTCCGTACAGGTCAACGACCATTAGCCCCAGAAGAAAGAGACACAAGACTTGACATAGTAGAACTTACCCAATTTCTTCATGCGTTTGTTTCTCCTATAGGCCGCCAGCAGAGAGATGAAGATGCCACACATCAGAGCGAAGACCAATAGAGACGGTAGAATTAATGTCACGGCAGTGTCGAAGTAGGTCAGGCCTTCGTTGAACTGGGAATATTCTGGGGGGAAAAAGAATTGTGTACACGCGCAGTTAGCACAGGTGAATACTTCATTAAGTCGCTAATTGGACTTTTTCATTGCAATTCCCCGCGGTGAACGCTGACCCATATTACCCGGGATAGCTTTCACAGTAGAATGTTCATTCAGGTGAAATGGACATGGCAGTTTGCGGAGTAATGCCGTGGTATGTAACCTAGAACTGGCAAGCCTAATTGTAAAGAAAATGCTTCAGAACGCAAAATTAATTACAGCATTTCTCTACACTGAACTCTTTTTGCTTATTTTAACCTGTTAACCTCTTTTTGCCCCCCCCCCCTCTCTCTCTAGCAATCAAACACACTTACCTGTTTAAAAAAAAAAAAATCCGCATCCTCTGACGTACCTTACCAATTTCATCTACAGCAAAATTGTCACTCGACGTACTCTAGATTATAAAAATGGTTACACCTTTTTAGAATAATTTGAGAAGTCTAATAAAAGCCGGGCGCATGAAATGCCAACGGACACGTAGTAAAGCACGCAAATGGGAATTTCCATGAGAATACTCAAAGGTGAGTACACAAAAGTGAACTGTTTAATGTTTACATCTCTACTGAAGTGCGTCGTTATCAGTGCCTGGCCCAGAACGGCCACGCATGTGATAATTCACTCTGTTGTTAGAAGCGCAGAGTATTTTACGTTACCTCTATACTATATATATTTGTGGACTTGAGATTTTTCGTTGCAAAAGGCTTCTGAACCACTCAACACTCAGACTTCAAATTTAATATGGTGCATCAGAATGGATGTAAGGGTGCACAGTTTTTAATAGAAGTCTCAAATCGGTGCAGTTTTTTTTTTTTGGAAATTTATTGTTTCGCCATCATTTAGATCTATTTCGACTCATGGTTCGCCATTTTAAGGTTTCGTTATCACTTCCTGCGATGTGTTCACTATCAAACACACTAACCCGTGCGCAAATCATGCTGTTGTACGGGATGCGCAGGGTGGCAACTCACAAAGGCAGAGCAGTAAGACTTATTTAAAAACAAACAAAAATAAAATAAACAAATAGTAACAGGCCAGATGAAGCAGGTCCATAATAACCACCCAGAACTGAAACTAATATTCAAAACGATTTATCCCGGGCAGGGCCGGGGACCTCAGCCAGTAAACCATAGCTGAACTAATAACACAATCCAGTATATTTCTCTATTGGGCTCTGTAATTAGACTACTCGCTCCTTACATTCTAACTCAAGTATTCAAAACGTGTCTACATTTTTTTTAGACACCTTGTGTTTGAAACGTTCTCTGCTGCCTCATTGTTTTGACACGACTTTTCAAATGTGTGATAACAGAAATAACCGTTCTAGTTATGGTAATTCCCCGTTCTCAAACTGACCCAGTCAAGACCGTGTAATGTACTGTTGAATGGTAGAACTCTTTTTGTGACGTGGACCCCGCAATGCATCATGTCCTTCCTTCGGGAGCCTGACATTAGCCTACATAGTTCCCAATCTTCATTCTGGATCTACACAAAGCGTTTTGAAAGCTGTACAGAATTCTGTTTGAAGTTTTAATTGATCGAGTTTTGAAACTCAAGCTATGTTATAGCAATGATGTACCCAAATAAAACATGAAAGTCTCAGGGTGGCCGCAGTCGTGCTAACGCACAGCTTAAACCCACATCCAAACTATTAGATTGGTTTTCTGTCACGTTTTGCGAGTCTAGCGTTAAATACTAATACATTAACTGCCTGTAGTCAGCAGTAAGTGGGGGTAATGTATCGTCTGCCTTAACCATTTCCCCCGAAAAGAGAGAGAGAGAGAGAGAGAGAGAGAGAGAGAGAGAGAGAGAGAGAGAGAGAGAGGACATTCCCTTCTTCCCGTTGAGTATATTACTATTATTACCCTCGTCTTCATCGATTGTTCAGTGAGAGGCTATGTCACTAAAAGACAATGATGAATGCTTTGAGGAAACCGCTGAAGTATATGGCGGATCCTGGAATTAACTTATTCTGGAAACCGCTACATAGGGACGCATTTTATCAGTCACCATCGAATTCATCATGGTCACATTAAAGGAAATTGAGCACACAAAATTTTATTTTTAAAAATCGAGGTTGCCATGGCAACGGCCGCTATCTTGAATTTGCTTTTCAGAATAGGATGACGTCAGTAAAGGGACAACGTCAGTATAGACCGAAGGCATGCACGTCATGAACTGATTAATAAGAGCGCCATAATTTTTGTCCTCTGAAATTACACGATACATATAGATCAAGGCCGTTGTTATAAATAGGTACGCCCCCCCCCCAGCGTTTTGCGCTAGGGGCGCGTACGTATACGTACCTGTCCCTAATCCCGTCCTTATCCTCAACCCTAAATCTTATCGAATCCTTAACCCTGCCCTCTACCCTTTCGACCAAAAAAACAGGAGGAAAACAAAAAGAAAATCTAAAAGAATAATGAATAAAAATTTAAGGCTGTTGGGAGTATATCGGCAGGAGCTCTCTAGCTCTGGAGCCACAACAGGCTTTAAAATACGTACCCCTAGCGCAAGAAATAACCTTGGGGGACGTATGTACTTGTAACAACATCCATAGATCAATGTAACCGACATTTTTCCTACCAGATTTGATATACACGGGGACATTAGCAAAAATAATAGTAAGAAACTAGTAAGTTGAGGCAGATTAATGCACGTGGCGTGACCTCATACGGTGCCCGAGACTGGACGCCTACAGGTCCTAGGGCGCAGGTGTGACTCTGTCATATTGCGTCGCGTTGCATTTTTTTTAAAAATCTAGACCTGTAGTTCTCAAAGTGTTTGATATTGGCCCCCTAGGGGACGATTTTGATTCCCGCGGGGGGGGGGGGGGGAGGGGGGAGGGGGTCTGAAAACGAAGGAGAGGACAAGTTATCGAAAACGACGGAGCGGGGGGGGGGGGCATGAACAGAGTACATTGCGGGTAAATACACGGCGATCTCTTGGCTTATTAAACACCACGGGTAGGTGTTTTTATGAACAGAAAAGGTTTATTTTTTTTATAGTGCATTTAATGAAGAATTCTCCTTTTTATGATGAATAATCAACACGCGTATAGTCATAAATACGGCTTTGAAAATTCTCACATCATAATTTGTGTGTAGATCTAATGTCTTGTGAGATGTAGCTGGTGGGTGTGAGAATGGATTTTTTTTTTTTCGTTTGGGGGGAGGAAGTTGGGGGGGGGGGGTGAGGGGAAAGTGGAAAAGGTGAAGGAAAATTTGGAGCCTAAAGGGGCGATTGTCTGAAACATGTTTAGAACTGCTGGTCTAGAGGAATGATTGGAGATGGGCGGGGTGGGGGGGGGGGCACGCAGGCGAGACAGTGGCACATTGGGAGCCGACGGGTTCAGGAAAGCTGAAGACAAGCCTGCAGTAGGATAGCTAGTCGTAATGTGCGCCCCTGACTTTACACTGACGTCATAGTTTGTCTGCCGCGCAGACGCAAGTATATTTATTTATCATTGTTGGATTCATGATTTTTTTTTTCATTCACAGAGGTTCATTCTACCTTGGGCATTATCGCCGTTCTTATTTGTTACTGGCATATTTTTTTTTTTCCAATCTTGCGAACGTGAACCCTCAAAAGGACCCGTTTTAGCCTTGAAGAGTGCTTCTGTATCTCCTGCATATCTTGTCATGGCCCCACCCCAGCTCCCCGCCCCTTTCCCTTTTTGATACTTTACTGCATCTGTCCAATATCTGAGTTGGAACTAAGAATCACTACTACACCCGAACAGATCTAGATCTAGATCTAAGAAGATGCCGAGTTCTGAAGTGGTAGAAAAAAACGTGCAAGTTAAAACAATGAAATTCTCATATTATCTAGTCTTATCACGGGTTTTGTCGGAGAATTCCTGCCCAAACTGCTCAAGGAAAAAGGACACTATATCTATCTCCATATCGCAGTGAGACGCCTCAGGGGACATGGTCCAATCTGATGTATTGTTGTCCCCAATTCACTGGTCGTTCCCCAAGGTGCAGGAAACCCAGTCTAAGAACTCCCACTGCTGTTATTTTTCACAACCAGTTTCTGTTCATCTAGGCGAGGCATTTGTACTTAGGTATGAATACATTTGCGTGCATTGGATTATATCGCAACCCCGCCGCAAATATGGACTGGGTCATTTCAGTGCCGGTTTTACCATAAGCTTAGATAGGCTGAAGCCTAGGGTCTCAAAATCTAGAGTGGGCCGGGGGGGGGGGGGGTCTCGCCGCCTCAGGCCAATGTGCATTTATGTTGCGATGCGCGCAGTCTTTTCTTGCATATAATGTGACAATACACTGTAGTTTTTGAACCGATCTTTTGCAATTATCCTAGCTTATGTCCTTTCGAGAAGGAATTACGAAGTGCGGAATTTTAAACACCTATTATCGTCATCACTGGCGTTAAGTCAAATTACTTAAAACACTTCCATCTTCCTCAAGGTGTGAAGGTGGGGGATTGGGAGGGGCCTCACAGCTAGAATATCCTAGGGCCTCACAGCTAGAATATCCTAGGGCCTCACAGCTAGAATATCCTAGGGCCTCTCTTCATCTAAATCCGGCACTGAGTTATTCCTAGAAGCCTAGAAAGGTTGATTCAAATTTAGCATAGAAATGCTTTCAGGCGATCGTGTATGTTTTGGGGGCACACAGGAGAATGAATTTATTTTTATACGTCATGTTGGTAAATTTCTTTGACAGTTAATTCATACAAAAATTCCCCTGGCTTTTCCTTCGACAGTGTTTGTAAACAAAGAGCTGGATCAATGTATCGCATGTAAAGCAGAATTGATTAGTTGATTGCATGGCAGCGAATTTAGTCTGAAGGAAATAAACGTTCGCATGAATGGTAAATACTGAATTCTGAAATGTTTACGGTAAGTTCGTGTCTCGTCACTGTTGCAAGGCCAATTTCTGCCAGAGGGATATTACTGACCTGGTGAAGTATTTTTGAGCTGCGATTGATGATTGGTATTACTTGAAACTTGCTTTGGATCAGGAAATCCCAAAAGAAAATGTCTCAGTATTCTAGGCAAATCTAGTACGTAAGCTGTGGCATTGCAAAATTGGCTGATTTCACCGGCTGTCAATCAGTATTAGGGTTCATTACTTTTTCTAAGAGCATCGAAGTGCAACATGAATGTGTATACAAATGTCTCCTAAAATGTAAACGCACATTCAATATATTGATAATTGTCAGTTAAGATACATCCAATTCATTATTCAAATTAACGAGGACAGGACAGGTGTGTATAACCATAGATCGTCAAATAATTACTGTAAGAAATTGGCTTTTTTACTCTTAGGCTAAGTTTGATCCTTGCGCCCTATTTCTCCCGTTTTCAGATCAAAATTGGCAGTTTCTGGTATTATTTAGCAAGAAAGTTACACAGAAAGTACCCACCTTAGTCACCCTTAATTTAGTTCCACGAACATTTTGTTTAACCTCTGTTTCAAAGAAAAGCTACATTTCCGGGGCATATGGTGCTGTTTTGATGAAAAAAAAAGTCTCCCATGTCTTCCTGTGACGTCACATGAGCTGGACCAGTGGAAGCATGAATTCAAAGAAGCCAAACAGACGCTTTCTTTTCATGATGCTTGGCTGGCTGTGGTTTAGCTGCCATAAATATTAGACCTTTACCATGTTAATGGTCGTGTGGATATAGGTTAATCTAGGAACGTGAGTATATTATTTTCGCTTTCCCGAAAGGTAATGATGTATTTACTGGAGCGCGCACATTGCTCAAGATTTACTTTTCTTATTTGTTGTACAAAATTGGAGAAAGTGTTCGGGTGAAGGAGAGTAAAAAATTCTATGGCAAAAATAGTTGTATCTAGACTGATTTTGTCTGCTAAAGTAATTTATTGATGTATTTACTTGAGAGCTGTGGGTTAATGTACACATTATCAACAGCACACACACAATTATATCACCGATATTTGTATACACATTCTGGTAACATAAACTGTGTCTAACAATATTTCATATGGATGCTAATATTGTTTACAATTCAATTGAACTGCGTTGTCATCAGTGTCTGGCCCAGGACCGGCCATCACTTTGAACATATGCGATAACTGAAATAATTACACATCTGCCCTCTTTAACTTGCAATCCTAATGACATTGCACTAATAATTAAAGCGAGTTCATACATTCTTGACACAATCTGTTTCAGGATTATTAGCTACGGTAAGCCGACTATTCGGCTATCGGATTTTCACTTCGCTTCGGAAAGCCGAATATTCATCTCGAGCGGGCACCGATTTTCCAACACTAATATCTTAGCCAACTTTTCGAAATATTGAATCTTTATCTTGGTTCAGCGAGTTCCTTTACTTTAATGTCTAATTAATGTATTCTGTCTTGTGTCCATACTGGCTGCAGGAACATGTTTGAATTACCTCTAAATTTCAAACTGAATAGTGTTGAGAGTTTCTGTCCACATCCACAAAAAATGTGAGTGTGCATGAGAAAACCCGGCATAAGTCGGCAGAGCTGGCTGATTTTGAGAAAAACGGCTTTGAAGTGAAAATATGGGTCCGACACAAACTTCCAACTTGGCTGTTGTTTAGGGGCCCGTGGCATGTTACAGGGTAAACTGTAGATGAGCAGTGAATACTACTCAGTATGATCTCTATAACGGCTTAGTTATCAGACAACGGTCTCCTAACAGCAATCACTCCAATATTAATGGGTCAATTAGCTATTGCCAGTTTTAGGATTAAATGCCGTTTTCTCAAAATCTTGTTTTAAGGGGTCACTGACTTCAATTTATCAGAAATGTCTTGTCTTTTATTATAATGTACAGAACTCAAAATGTCATGTTTGCGACTTATTGTGGGTTTTCTCATGCACACTCACAATTAAGTTTATATTGTATATACACAATCTTACAAAAGGTAAATCTGGTTTTTAACCAGTAACTTACAGTACAAACACATATATAAATACACTGCGTAGGCATAATGCATAAACAATGCATTTAAATATGGCAAAAAGAAAAAAAAAAAAAGTCGGGCACATAAAGTAGGTTAAAGGCGTGTAGGATGAAATGTTCTACTTTAATTCATGAAAGTCGAGTTAAGACATCAGGTTCATCTTAAAGTGCGTGGGCATTGCGGCCACCCACAGCTGTCATTTGAACGATGGTCAAGCTGTCAACAGCGCCGTGGCCACATCAGAACTGACATAGATCTAGAATCTAGGTCTAGCCTGAAATGACATTGTTGACCAAAGACCAAACCGACCATCCACTCGAATGGGGACTGTGGCGTCATTTACTCATTTGAAGCCTACGTCTGTAGTCATCTGTCTACGGATCTATATTTATTATTTTACCTTAAATGACGGGTAAACAGGTTACAGTATAATACTGGCAGTACAAATTTTTGGTTTACAAATTATAAAGGTAAAAAGCAGAAATCGTCTGTCATGTTCTACCGTGAACAATCGTACTTATCTGAAACAGCAAGTGCATTCTGGAGTGTAACATTATAAATCAACTAGCTGAGGTCCCCGGCCCTGCCCGGGATAAATCGGTTTGAATATTGGTTTCAGTTCTGGGTGATTATTATGGACCTGCTTCATCTGGCCTGTTCCTATTTCTTTATTTTATTTTTGTTTGTTTCTAAATAAGTCTTACTGCTCTGCCTTTGTGAGTTGACACCCTGCGCATCCCGTACAACAGCATGATTTGCGCACGGGTTAGTGTGTTTGATAGTGAACACAATCATCGAAGGAAGTGATAACGAAACCTTAAAATGGCGAACCATGACTCGAAATAGATCTAAATCATGGCGAAACAATAAATTTCCAATAAAAAAACCTACACCAATTTGAGACTTCTATTAAAAACTGGGCACCCTTACATCCATTCTGATTTACCATATAAAATTTGAAGTCTGAGTGTTGAGTGGTTCAGAAGCCTTTTGCAACGAAAAATCTCACGTCCACAAATATATATAGTATATAGATGACAAAAATATCACCCCACAGGGCATGACTACAGCGATATGAAAACAGTATATTAAACCATTGAAACCTGATACTCCTGATGAGTTTGACAGACTTGTTTTCACAGTGTAGCCGTCAACATGAGAAAGAGGTAATTCATAAAAAAAAACCGTACTGTCTTATCTCGAGTTCAGCTAGTTTTGTCTCCGTCCCCTCCCCCCTCCCCCCCCTCCCCCCCTCCATGTAGGCGCCAACCCTTCCCCCCCCCACTCCCCCTCCATGTAGGCGCCAACCCTCCCCCCCCCACTCCCCCTCCATGTAGGCGCCAACCCTCCCCCCCCCACTCCCCCTCCATGTAGGCGCCAACCCTCCCCCCCCCCACTCCCCCTCCATGTAGGCGCCAACCCTCCCCCCCCCACTCCCCCTCCATGTAGGCGCCAACCCTTCCCCCCCCCACTCCCCCTCCATGTAGGCGCCAACCCTCCCCCCCCCCCACTCCCCCTCCATGTAGGCGCCAACCCTCCCCCACCCCCACTCCCCCTTGTACCACGAATATACGATGTTTATTAGAATGAATGCCGGTAGGGCAATATTTGACGCAATAAAAATGGTATTTTCGCATTATTTAATAAACTATTTGGCTGTTTCATTGCATTCATTTTTTATAGATGCATATTTAATCTAACAATTTCATTTGCTGAAAAACAGAAATTGAATAATCTGAATCCAAACTTTTAAATCATTACCGGTACGATAAATGAAAAGCGTCAGCATGCTTCCCATTCTCATACCCCCACCCCACAAACTAATAAAATACCCAGACTGGATGATCCCATTGTGTGACGTCACAAAACAGCGAAAGGTCCGCCATTTTATGTTTACGGTTGCGACTAACGCTTCAGCATAGCTACAATGCAGCGGTCGCTAAAAGTCCATACGGTCATCATTTATAACAATAAAAAAAAAAGGCATATGTAGACAATAAAATGAAAGGATAGGCAAGTTAATGCATTATTAATACATGTACAACCAATCTTGACAAATAAAAAGAAATTTCTACTGCAGATAGAACTAGAATCGGCATTTCCCGAGCGGCGGCCATGTTGGTTATACGGCCGCCGCTCGGGAAATACCGTAAAAAACGACACAGCCCGAAATTCGTGTTTCCAGTCTGGTTAATTTATTAGTCTGTACCCCACCCCAATAACATACGGTTTTCCTACGCAGGAGGCAGCCTATCACCCACACCCACTCCCCCCCCCCCCCACCCCACCCATCATAGCTTACGTACCAAGTGTTGTATACTTTGCCCTATTCCATATACATTTGTGCCACATAAAATTATAATTTTGTTCCACATACGAGGAAGCATTTTGTTCTATATATGCATTAAATGTAATCTGTTCATGTGAAGACGTCCCACAAGCGTACCTGGAATGAGGGAACAATGACTCATGTTCTCCGAGACCACAATGTGCGTCGTCCACAACGGAAAGTTATAGCAGAAAATGGCTGTGAGTCCCAGGATCAGCAACACCACCCGAGCTTTACCCGGGGTGCAGAGCGTGTGAACTTTCTGAGGGTGACAGATCCTTATGTAGTTCTCCACCGTAACCATGACAACCAGCCAGACGGAGAGAAAGCCACAGACGTAAGTGATAAAGACGATCATCTGACAGACGCCGTGACGATGGAACCAATGCACCTGGATCCTAGATTAGACGGAAAAAATATGGGATCATTATTTTCTATATTCGATGAGAACTGCAGTGATCGGGTACGATATAATGTAAGTTAAGATATGACTGCATTATCTTTTTTCCAGGAAATTTGTTGTCACAGCATTCAGTAACACTACAACAGCAAATACAATAATCTAAGACCTACAAGTCTTTAACGCACACCGCACACACGCACATTGCTCACACATTACCAACAAGTAAGAACATTTGCTCACACATACACATACTATAAGAACAATCCATTAGGAAAAACTAACAACAGCATACCACATCAAGCAAACACTGCTACCTCGAATTGCGGATGGCAAAAAAAGATTTGTTTATAGCGCTCTCTGTTATTAATCGGAAAGAGGAGGGGGTGGGGGGGGGGGTTGAAAACAAAGAAACGCGACTCTGGTTCGTGTTTGTACCAACTCCACTTTTTGCACAACTGGGGAAGTTTGACTGCAAAAACTCTTTGCGCGCGGCTTTAGTACGACCAGTTAGAATAAATCGGAAATTGAAACAGCTTGATGAGTGCCACAGCTTAGCTTAAACAAGTGTCAAAGTGTGCATTTGTTATACCTCTTCTACATACTAGAAGATCTCCAGATTTTCAGAGAGTGTAAAAACATTCACACTCGCTATAAAGCCGCGAAAAGGGCAAGGGCAGGCAAAATATTATAAAAACCACAGAAAAATTGTGGGGTCGCAGTCAAAAATTGGCTAAGCCGTATGTAGCAAAGCCTCGCATAAGAAATAACACCCAAACGATACCATGAAACGCAAACTAAAAGGGAAGACAGAAAATGGCCGATATTTCGGCAACAGCCTTTTATTTTGTTTCACAGTAACGTTTGGGTATTATTTTTTTTTTACTGGAGGCTTTGCTACATACGACTTTTTCTTTCTGCCAATTTTTTACAAGCTCAGACAAATCAGACCAAGGCCATCCTGTTGTCCATCTCATAAAACAGGCGTATCGATGATTTTTTGGTGATGTTCGAGTTGCGTCTGCGTTTATATTTTATCATTGCTCGTGATGAGATGGATGTATATTCTCACAGACGCATTGAATATCTTTAATATAATTTGAAATTACAAGCAGAGATGTGTTTTTGCCACATGCTTGTCTGTACATAAGATATCTCACGTCACCATAGCCTTGGACTGCTCTCCTGTCAAATGAGAAATTTGAGACGGCCGTGCTCTATAGGGATAACGATCGGATGTAATTACATGCACTTTGTTACATTCAGAGAATAATTATGGTAACGTGTTGCAGAAAGTGGCATTCTGGTTATGAAAGCAATTAGGACTGACAAATAATTACAAAAACTGGTGTATATGGGTCATTTTGCCTTTTCGAGAAAATGAGGATTGTAGTTTGGTCAGCAAAAGGGCTAAAACGCAGGAAAATTTGGAGTTTGGTCAGCAAAAGGGCTAAAGCGCAGAAAAATTTGGAGTTTGGTCAGCCAAAGGGCTAAAACGCAGAAAAATTTGGAATTTGGTCAGCAAAAGGGCTAAAGCGCAGAAAAATTTGGAGTTTAGTCAGCAAAAGGGCTAAAGCGCAGAAAAAATTGGAATTTGGTCAGCAAAAGGGCTAAAACGCAGAAAAATTATCTCGAAAAGTTTTTACCCGGCTGGAATGACATTAATTGTTTTACATAATGAAATTAGGAGTGAGAGAGAGATGAGTCTCATGACAAAATCTCAAAATCGGCCAAATGTCACGTCCAACATGTCAAATAGTTCACATTTCATTACGTGGTAGAAAGCCCACTATGTAAGTTTCCTTAACGAGGATGTGAAGCTCTTCCCCATGCATGAACGTGAATGTGGATGCACATGCGTTTTGTTGTTACATGACACTTGTATTGGCACAATAGTTGTATAACAACGATATATCAGCATGGACATAAATAGTCGGTGCCACAATTTTTTTTTTCATTTTTGTATTTTGGATACTTCCTTAATCCCATTTTTGGGGAAGTATGCCTCTGTGTCATTGCAGCCAAGCAGTTGCAAACTGGAGCAGACACGTCGTCGCCACAATGCAGCGGCGTTGTTTTTTTTTATCTATGGGGGGGGGGGGGGAGGGGGGGGGGTGGTAGGGACATATTTTAACTTTGCCCGAGCAGCGGCCTGTTCGGCCTCCTCATCTCGATTTTGCAACTGCCAAGGTATCCTTTACGTGCAAACGAGCCCTCCGAGTTTTTCGTGCTTATCCGAGAAGTCTAGGTGCTCCATCCCATCTACCATAGGATCAGGGACAGGAAATTGAGGAAAAATTCGAAAAATCCAACATGCCTGCGCCGACTGTGATTCGAACCCGGTACCTTCTACATGAAAGGCGAGCAACTCTGCCTCTAGACCGCCTCGTCCAATGTCAAAACATCTAGGTCAAAAGATGAAAATTGTCCTCATTAGACTCCGTTTGGGTCATACCCACCTCACACATAGGTTTTAACCCGGGGGGATATCCCCTAACCCCCTGGAATGTAAGGCTGGAAGCAGCGTAGCTCTGTAGCTCTGTAGTCTAGCTGACCTCGCACGCACCATGCAAATGAACACGATACAAGCTGTGTTCTTGAACAGCGTCGCTGTGTGGTTCGTCTGTGACCAGCGGGCTTGCACGACTCGTCAGACGGCCCATTCAACTGTGTCGTAAAACACGTCTGTCAGAGCAGCCTCGCTTCTTGAGCATTTTCTACCGAAATCCTTCACAAGTCATCAAAATCAGCAAGAAGTAAGTATTATTAGGTGCTTTACTATTAGATATTGGTGCTAGAATCGACACCTGACCACAAAATCCCAAGAAATGCACTTTATCATACATTAAAATTTCCAATCGAAAGGTTGACCTACTTTTCACATGTAGTGAAAACTGTGGACTGTGTGCTTCTGGCCTCTGGTTCTAGAATCTAGATCTAGATTGATAGTTCAGGAATTGGGATGCAGAGGAATAATCTCTATAAAGGCCTAGATTCTAGATAGATAAATCTGATCTTGATCTTGATCTACATTTAATTTTAAAGTATTCACTACAGAATCTATCCAAATCTCTAATAAAAAGTATCTGGTGTGCAGTGTCCATAGACAAATCTCGAAGCAAGGGCTAGGTAAGGATGAAAGTAGAAGAATTGAGGAGACTGGAATTAGTTAATTTAAGATAAGAAAAGATAAGATAAGATCAACGTTTATTGTCCAGTCACTGGCACATTGGCTTGGTGTTTCATAGTACATAGTACACACATGTAGTTACATAATAATACACATAGACAGGTAGCGGTTATCCATCCATGCTGTTCGGACTACATTCATCCCTACCGCCCACGGGTGAGCGCGCGCGCACACACACACACACAACGCGCGCAAAATTTAATATGTCATGTATAATAAAAAGCCAAGGCACATTTGATTAAATTTATGATGATGGCAGTATGACGCATACATGTATGCCAATTTATTGTGTACAACGTTTAATGTTAGAACCATTGCAAATTCCTAGGATAAAATGGAACTAAACGTAGTCAAAAAAAGAAATATGTATGAATACAGGATAGCATTTTGGTAACATGGTAAAGATAAAACAATTAAAATGTACTAGCTTTTAGACTTAAGATTGTAGTTACACTAAAACAGCAGTTCCACCAGATAAGCCTGAGGTTAAATATTTTTCTTTTTTATGTCAGGAAAATTTAGAATGGCTACCGGTACCCAGTCAATGTCTGATCGGGATTTCACTGAAAGACTAATTGAGGAAGTTAAAAAACATCCTGTCCTATACAACCCGAGGGAACCAGGGTACAAGGACCGCTTCAAGGTTGAAGCAGAATGGAAAGCAGTAGCCTCTTGCGCGGGTTGCACAGGTGAGATTTCAAAGCTAGTTTATTTAGGCCTACAATCTCAGTATTTTTCAACTGTGCTCAGAAAGTCAGAACAGGACCTGGCAACACTTTTATTTTAACCAATAAAAAAAATAATTATCTTAAGCTTAAATGATTTTTTATCCAAACCCGACTGTATGCTTATAATATATTAATAAATATAATAATAATAATAATAATAATAATGTTACTGCAGCCTTCCCTCAGAAAGAAAAATGAGCTCAAGGCGCTTTACTCATCATATATTTTCACAGATGCATAATATGCTTAAACATTTTTGATATTGAAAAGAAAAAATACATATTATACTTATAGATCTGTACATATGTACATACTTTATTTATGCATTTGCAGCAGGGCGAACATGAGCCCTTTCATACTGCCAGGGGACAGCAAGGCCTGTCATGAAGAGATTTGCAAATTTCTCTCGCACTACCATTGCCTCTTGGGTTGGCCTTCCGGTACTGGACATGGACCTTTCTGTACCGTGTTGTAGCTGGAAGAGGTTTTCATCTGTTGATGCTTCCTCGGCAGCAGAATCCACACTCGCAGGTTGTCGTCTCCGCACAAAATTATGGAGTATGCAGCACGCTAGTACAACTTTCCTAGCATTGTCAGGGTTGATCCTCAGAGTTGTCTTTAAAATCCCCCACCTCTGTGCCATTATGCCGAAAGCACACTCCACAATCCGCCGTGCCCTCGACAACCTGTAATTAAAAATCCTACGTACGTCATCAAGCCCTCTGGCAGGAAAGGGTCTCATGATGTTTGGGTGAAGTGGATACGCCTCATCAGCCACAAACACGTATGGCAAGACTTCTCCCATAATCTCATCAGGTTGTGGGAGAGGCAGCTGCTGCTGTACTAAAGCCTTACCAAAGGAAGAATGTCTCAGTATCCCACCATCCGAGTGCCTTCCTGAATCCCCTACATCAACTGCAAGGAAGTTGGCTTTTGCGTCAGCCACACCTTGCAAAACAATAGAAAAATGTTTTTTATAGTTAAAAAAAGCACTTCCAGAGTTGGGGGGGCATTCAATGTTTATATGCTTCCCATCCACTGCTCCCAAACAATGGGGAAACTGCCAAATGTTTTCAAAGGCATTTGCTTCTTCCTTCAGAGTCTCCTCAGTAGGGCGAGGCATTTCCTTGTCCAACAGTTTCTGCCAGAGACATTCGCATGTGTCGTACACAATGCTGCGCACAGTGCTGTCGCCCATTCGGAACTGGTAGTGCAAGCTCCTTGCACTTTCTCCAGTGGCAAGATATCTGGAAGGGAAAAAAAGATGTTGAAAGTTCCTAAATTTGTGTTTGCATGATACATATATATATCATGCTCCAGCCTTACTTCTCTACAGCACAACCCATTCCCTCAATTGCAACACTCCCTGTAGTACCATATTATCTATTCTGACAGGGACTGACTGTACCCATGTAAACCATGATTCTGCCAACTTATGGGTTAAAAAAAAATATTATTCTACATAACATCTTTTTACTTTCACTTTCAGCTGATTCTGCCAAGAAAAGGTGGCAGAATTTGAGAGGCTCATACAGCCGAAGTCGGTCAAGCCAGAATCTACCCAGTGGCTCAGGTGCACCTGGGAAAAAGAAGCCCCAGTTTTACCTGGCTCAACAGATGAGCTTCCTGGAGCCACACATGCAGCATGGCTCTATGCTGGGCAATTTAGGCTCCTCCGAGCCTGAGCCACTGTGGGAGGAGGGCGCCTCGGTGAGTGGCAGCCAGGGTGACTTTGAGGAAACCACTCCCAGCACATCATCCCCATCCCCTTCACCATCTGACGAGCTAGAGTCACAGCCTCTGGAACCAGCCACACCTGCCCCTGTCAACAAACAGCGGAAGAGAGCGACCCCTACTCCCGAAAAAGATGACCTCTTCAAGGAGAAGGCGGCCCGCTTCTTGGAAGCAAAGATGCAAGACAGTGCATCAAACTCAATGCACAAAGAAGACCTCGAGAGTCTCAGGGGCCTTCTGCCTCACATGGCCACCCTCTCGGGTAGGAGGAAAAGGACCTACCTCCGCAAAATTTACAATTTATTGTTTGAGATGGTGGAGGAGGAGGAAGATGAAAATGCTGCTAGTGCTACTATTGTGTATATTTGATTTTTTGTTAAATTGTTTGTGTTATTAAAAGATATATTTGCAAGACTTTTTTGTTTTTATCAGTCTCCCAGAATATCATTGCTATGCAGTTTTTAAATTGCTTATATATTCAAATTAACATTCATACTAATCACAGCATTTAATAGCTTCAATATTATTAATTAATAACTAACAAGACATTGCAGATTTGTGACCTGATTCTTCGATTCGGCATCAAAGTCGATTTTGGGTGTTTTGAGTTATTGCATAAAATTGCATAAAACCGCGGGGACAGTATAATGCACACACACACACACACAAAAGAAACAACAACAAAAATAAGCTGATAAGCACACAAGTCAAACCAAAACAATGTTATTTATCATTACATGAAACCTGGAATGGCCGAAAGTAGTCTACAAAGGGGGTGTCGATGGCCGAGCGGTAGTGCGCCCGCCTTTTGACGAGGAGATCCTGTGTTCGAATCCGTGGAGGTTTACTGAGATTTTTTTCGGAGTTTTCATGGCTCCGACCCCGTCCTATTGGAGATGTACCTTAAATTCGAAGGTTCTGCCTCGTAAATGACCTTACAGTGTTGCATGTGGCGTTAAACCAAAACTTAACAAAAACTTACCTAAGGGTCAATAGAAGTCTTTCTCGTGGGGGTATTGCCCGCTGAAAGTTGGTGTCTGGCTTTCGAATATCATCTTGCACAGCAGTCAAGAGCTCCTCGAAAGCGACTCTGCTCATCCGAGTATAATTATGAAATTTATCCTCATCATCACACAGTTGAGGATACAGCTTGGACATGACCCCTCTGTGCTCTCTCTCTTTGTTTATTGGGTGTGCGCGAAAGCGTCGCTTTCTTTTTCCATCCGAAAGCAAATACAGTGCAAGACCGATTCCAACATCTTCGTCTGATGATGAAGCCATTGTGATACTGATACTCACTCCAACTGCACTCAATTCGAAATCTAGGTCAACTGAGCCTGTTGCGGGGGGGCCGCGGTTACACGGTACCTAAAAATAGCAAGGCAGCCCTGTCAGTTACAGACGCCGCAGACGATAACCCAATGTGCGGCTGGGGTGACACGCGGCCAGCGTGCTTCGCGCTAGCGCAGACACAGACCTACAGAGCTACACTGGGACCGGCTTAAAGCGTATTTGCGCTAGCTTTCAGTCATTTTTTTTAACAGAATGTGTAGATTTCGCGCATATCCCAAGAAGGCCATTTGCCTGCGGGCCCACGAATTTTCTGATGTGAACCCACAGCGCATGTTGCCGTTTCTGGAGGAAGCAGAAATCTACAAACTGATTTAACATATTTTTACCACATTTACAAAATTCAAATTACAGATAGACATATTATTTTATTACATGACAGGCTTTTTCCCTCTAGATTTTTAATTTCACTTTTATTTGATCTTATTTCTCAGGATCAACTCACGCAAAGTAAGAAAAACACACAAAAAAACCTGCGGGGTGGGGGAGAGGAGGATGCGCAAAGTGGTCATTACTGTCACGAGTGGAGTGAGTGCAATTAAGGGGATTGCTACAGAGCGGGTGTAGAGTAAGAAGGGCTCACAGTAGACAGCAAGTTAAGCGTGCTGTTGTGAGTAGTGGGGGGGGGGTCTGAAGGAGGCGAAAGCGCTGTATAACTATCACTGCAAGTTAGAAGGTCCTAGGGAACGGACCTGTGAATAAGAGCCCATCGGGCGGAAAGGGAGCAGTCGAGAAGACTAGTGGAAAAGTCTTTCCAGTAATGACTGGTATGTAGAACGTTGATTGATTATTATGATTGATGTATTATATTATATTCGTCTATTACCATGATGTGAATAAGTATATGTGAGGAATGTGGAAGTCCTTGATATTGGATATAGCAATGTGCGCCATGAGCGATAGATGAAAGTGAGTTCATGGATTTGTAGCGCGAGTGAGTAGTGTGTACTCCGATGGAGGTGTGTTACCGTAAGATGTGTGGTGAGTGAAAGGTGAACTATTGTGTGTACGCTTCATGGGTTGTAAGGAGAGGTGGAGTGAATAGAAATGGTAGGGTATTATACCAATGAATGTTATTCTTGTAGGTGTCGGGGACGGGCCGAAGAGCCACCTCGATGAGCACAAGTGATAGGCCAGCATAAGGCCGGAGGCCAGACATAGGCCAGAAGTGAGACTGTCGGGGCAGGACAGTAGAGGCACATAAAGTCGTGGCAGTCAGGCCACGGACAGGGACGTAGATATGAGAGTGAATGAGATACTATATTATTGCCATGATGATGGGCAAGTGAACTGATAAGTTGTATGACAATAGGAAGGTGATATTGAGAGACTGCGGTGCCAGTAAATTATTAATGTGCTATTAAGACCCTGAGGGGAGAGGCTGAGGCCGAAGTGCCTTTAGGAGTAACTACCGGATTGTGGATCCGAGGGAGAGTGTGTGTGAGAATAAGGCCGTTGTACGGCAGTTCATTTCAATAATATAATGTATGTAATTGCGCTATTATATGTATAATTATGTTTAATAAATGTGTGAGTCTGATGGATTGTTCTGTTAAGTGTTAACTTGTTTGTTCGTGATTGTTGTCCTGTCATAACTTATTACACCTCCCAGTCTGGGATTTGTGACACTGGGGGCTCGTCCGTTGTGACACTGGGGGCTCGTCCTGTTTACCTGTGGTCATTTTGACATTGTGTATTCGTTATATCTAGTTGTTTTTCTGTTGTGCTAGGAATTCGTGCTGTTGTCTTTGTTCGTGGGATGAATGGAAATTTCATGATGATATGATTTATGTATGTTTATGAATAATAATATGTATTGATGCATGTATTGCTATGAATAGGTATTAATGTGTATTTAAACTTTCCAGAGTGTGTGCGTGCAGCCTGAGGAGACGAGCAGCCAGAGCTCCGATTAAAGGGAGGAGTTTTACTCAAAATTTCAAAAATTGAAAGTTAAGTGGAAATTTTGTACCCTGGATTAAGGGCTGTCTTTTCTTCTGTCTTTTCCCGCTGTTTTTCTGTTTTTGTCGTAATTGATTGTACGGGCGGTGGCGCGGGTTTGCTGTGGTGAGCGTAGTTTATCCTCTTCGGGAGGTGGGCTAAATTTGGAACTTCGTTCATCACAGCGAACAGTTCTGTAGGGACCTGTATTTTTGTTTAGATTGTAGCGTCGATATCTTCTCTGTTCCGCAGGAAGACGTATTCTCTGTCCCTCTTTCTACCTATCTATAGATACGTTCTTTTTTTTCAGACTCTGTTCTTGTTCGTACCGTGTAGTGTAATCGGCGTAGCAGGTTGCATTTTTTTTTTCATTATAGTTTTTTTTTTTTTGTAGAAGCTTTGTCCTAGTCTGGTTCGTTGTCCTTGACGTACTTGTGGTCCTTCTACTGTATTTCTTCATTCTTGTCATTTCTATTTTCTTTTATAATTAATAGTGCTATGCATTTTATAGATATAGAATTAGTTGTGCTGTAAAGGTAAATTTCTGAATTGTATTTGAGACAACTGGGTATTGTTATATCTGTTGTGATCTCAGGTCTCTGGTCGTATCGTTAGTGATCATACCGACAGGTTGGTCGTCTTATAATAGATACCATAACCATAAATCTGTGAAATGGCGGAACTCCAACAACTAATGAAGTTGGGTAAGGAACTTGGCCTGGAGGGAGAAGAGCTACGCGGCTGGATTAAAGAACAGCAGGCGGATTTGCGCGATGAGCGTGCTAAGGATAGAGAGCGAGAAAAAGAGGCTAAGGCTCAGGAGCAGGAGAGAGAGGCTAAGGATAAGGAACAGGAAAGAGAGTTTAAGCAACAGGAGAGACAGGCTAAGGAAAGGGAGCAAGAGATAAGGTTAAAGGAGATAGAGGCGCAAGTAAAGATTGCGGAGTTAGAACTCAAGAAGAATACGCCAGCGGAAACGGCTGAGCGGCAGGTACACAATAAGGGTGGCGTTAGGATTAAGCTCCCTACGTTCGACGACCGGAAGGACGACATAGACGCCTTCCTTTATAGGTTCGAACTGAACGCACAATTGCAATGGGGGGAAAATAAGGAATTATGGGCCACGTACCTGGCGTCTCTATTGCAGGGGCGAGCGTTAACCTACTTTAAAGAGCTACAGCGCGAAGACGTGCAAGATTACGATAAGCTGAAGGCTTTGCTGCTTCGCCGATTTGCGCGTACCGAGGAATATTTCCGGGAGCAGTTTAGGCGGGCACGTGCAGATACCAGGGAGGACTTTGCTGCCTTCGTCGCGAGACTAACGGAGTATTTCGCGAACTGGGTAGACTTGGCGCATGTGGGCACGGATTTTGCTAAACTGAAAGACTTAATGATCCGTGACCAGCTGTACGCGTCGTGCCACAAAGATCTGGTGGCTTTCCTGAAAGAGAACGAACCCGCGACGGTGCAGGAGGCGTCTAAGTTGGCGGAGGCATACCGTACGGCGCATCCGTCCAAACCAGTCGCCAGGGCGTACGTCCAAGATGCTGGGTACGTCGCCGTTGTCGAGGGGTCGCCGGCAGGACTTGGGGACAGGTCGCGTCAGCGTGGTGCCTATAGCGGGCAAGCCCAGGGGCAGCGTAGGGGCTATCACCAATCACCGGCATATGGATCCGGTAAGTTTGACCGAGCAGGAGGGCTAGGTCGCGGTAATGGCCGGGGGCGAGTTGTGACCTTTGCCGATGACCGACGGCATAGGGACTCTAGTTCCGGTCGCGAGGGGTCACGGGGACCCAGGCCTAGGGCAGCACAGGGAGCGGAGTGTTGGACTTGCGGACGCGTGGGTCACTTTTCGCGCGAGTGTAGGGCCGCGAAGTGTTGGAACGGCGGAAGAGCAGATCACATCAGCGTGAACTGCCCTGCAGGTAGGATAGCGGCGAACGTGGACAATAGCTCCAGTCCATGTTCCCCAAATAAATTTCATCATGCGGCTGCGTGTGTTACATCGGACAACGGAGGCGGACAGTATTCTAAGTGTCCCAGTTGTGAGAAGTTATTATCTTCCGGTGTTTTACCTTGTGGGAGAAAGATCCCCGTTATAAATTCATGTCATACAGGAGGTGGTCTTAGGGTTTATCCGGGGTTTGTTGGGGACGAACCGGTCTCGGTTTTACGAGATACAGGATCTACCGTTGTGGGAGTGCATAGGGATTGCATTCGGGATTCACAGCTTACAGGTGAGACTGTCCCGTGCATCCAATTTTCGGGGGCCATTGAGAAATTACCCATGGCAAGGATAGTTATAGATACACCTTTCCTTAGCGGGGAAGTCGAGGCAGTCGTTGGTTGTTTTCCAGGCGCCCAGCTCATCATTGGGAATGTATCACGGGTAGTTTCCCCTTCCGATGAGAACGTGCAAGCATGGTCGCAATCAAAAGGTATTGACTTTTGCGCCGCGGTCGAAACACGTCGACGGGTAACTGATAAAGATAAGATTAGACCTTTGGCGACGCCAGCGGTCAACCTAGATATCACGCCAGAGCGCTTGGCGAGATTACAAAGGGAGGACCCATCATTAAACCCATGTTTTGGGGAAGCGCGAACCGAGAAAACGAGGAGATATAAGAACGGGTCGTCCTCCTTTATTGTTCAGGCGGGCATTCTGTTCCGTAAGTATGTAACGGTGTCCTCCATTTTAAAGCAGGTCGTTGTGCCAGCGTTGCTGATCGCAACAGTATTGCATTTGGCACATGATGTCCCATTAGCGGGTCATATGGGGATAGCTAGAACCAAAGAAAGGGTTCTTAAAAATTTTTACTGGCCATCGATCCACAGAGATGTGCAGGTCTATTGTAAGACGTGCAGTGCGTGCCAAAAGACGACGCATAAGGGTCGTACACCCCAGGCTCCTCTTCAGAAGATCCCCACGGTCTCGGAACCGTTTAAAAAGGTCTCGATAGACCTTGTTGGCCCCATTCACCCAGCGACCGATAGGGGGAATCGATTTTTCTTAACGGGCATATGTAATGCTACGAGATGGCCAGAGGCGGTTCCTCTGCGGACCATAACGTCTGAGGCAGTCGCGGAAGCGTTGTTTGCAATTTTCGCTAGGGTAGGAATACCAGAGCAAATTCTGTCTGATAGGGGCGCGCAATTTACGTCGCGGATGATGAAGGAATTGTTCCGCTTATTCAGCATACAACCCATCACTACCACCCCTTATCATCCGCAGGCTAATGGCATGTGCGAGAGATTGAACTCGACGTTAAAGTCGATGCTGCGTAAGGTAGCTGCTGATCGCCCTAAAGATTGGGATAGATATATCCCTGCAGTGTTACTCGCGTACAGAGAGGTACGGCAGGAGTCAACGGGATTCTCGCCGTTCGAAATGATGTACGGTCGTAGTCCTAGGGGCCCAACTGACGTTCTTCGGGACATGATGACGTCGCCATCATCGGGAGACGATGAGCAGGTTTCGGTGTTTCAGTACCTTGTTGATTTAAGAGAAAGACTATCTTCAGCGCGCACTATAGCAGAAGAAGCTTCTGGTATCGCTTCGAAAAGAGCAAAAGACTATAAAGATAGAGGTTCCAAACTGAGAATTTTTAAGCCAGGAGACAAGGTTCTGTTGTTGTTACCTACGGACCATAATAAGTTATTGATGACATGGAAGGGTCCTTATGTTATTGAGCGAATTGTTTCGAAGGTAGATTACGCTATCCACATTGATGGATCAGTAAAGGTTTTCCACGTTGATATGCTGCAGAGGTTTCATGAGAGACCAAAGTATCTGTATTCTCATACTAGTGTTGAAGGAGATACCTAATGTCGTGTCATTCTTTGACGATATAGCATGCCATACGTCGACATGGTCTGATCATATTCAGACACTAACAGTAATTTTTCAACGATTACGTCATTTTGGGTTAACTGCTAAACCCGCAAAGAGGGATTTGGCATGTCCAGAGATAGTATTCTTAGGACATATTGTGGGTAGAGGTGTTCAGAGACCTGAAGAAACAAAAATTGACAAGTTAGTAGGGTTGCAAATCCCTAAAACAAAGAAACAAGTCAGAAGCTTAGTGGGAATTTTAAATTATTACAGAAAGTTCATTCCAAATTTTTCCTCCTTGTCATCTTCTCTTACTGACCTTACTAAGAAGGGACAACCCGATAAGGTCCAGTGGACGTCTGAATGTCAGACAGCATTTGATAATTTGGTGACAGCATTATCATCGTCACCCATTCTGATATTACCCGATTTTCGATCTAATTTTATCCTCAGAACGGATGCGTCGGACTCTGTGGTCGGCGCTTGTCTTCTACAGGAGAAGAACGAATGTCTCCATCCTGTATGTTATGTCAGTAGGAAGTTATTGCAGAGAGAAAGAAAGTATTCTGTGATAGAGCGTGAGTGTCTTGCCATTGTCTGGTCCGTCCAGAAACTAGGACGTTATCTCATGGGACGAGAATTTTGTATCCAGACAGACCACAAGCCACTGACATTTTTGTCGAAGAATCGTTCGTCCAGCCCACGCTTGTCTAGATGGGCATTGGCTTTGCAGCCGTATACCTTCGTTATTCAACCAATTCCAGGAACCAGCAATCATATCGCCGACTACCTTAGTCGAGCCTAGGGGAAGAGTTCAGCAGCTTATACATCGGAGGACAGGAACATTGACAGGATCTGTGTGAATGAGTCGACTTTAAAATATTGACATTATAAATATGATATGAAGAATGGTTGATAGGTTGAATGGGTTTTGATTCTGTATTAAGGATGGTGGTTAGTTAGCTATTCATGATGTGACACATATATGCATATTTCAGGCCATATTGATCCCCATATTTTCCCCTGATTCCGGTATTTTATATACTAGGGGAACTGCTAGGTCAGTTTTTTTAGTGTAGGTATTGCTCACGCTCACTCGTTGACAGTCATCTTGATGCGATTTGAAATTAATTGCATTAATTTTTTTGGGGTGGGGGATGATGTCACGAGTGGAGTGAGTGCAATTAAGGGGATTGCTACAGAGCGGGTGTAGAGTAAGAAGGGCTCACAGTAGACAGCAAGTTAAGCGTGCTGTTGTGAGTAGTGGGGGGGGGGGTCTGAAGGAGGCGAAAGCGCTGTATAACTATCACTGCAAGTTAGAAGGTCCTAGGGAACGGACCTGTGAATAAGAGCCCATCGGGCGGAAAGGGAGCAGTCGAGAAGAATAGTGGAAAAGTCTTTCCAGTAATGACTGGTATGTAGAACGTTGATTGATTATTATGATTGATGTATTATATTATATTCGTCTATTACCATGATGTGAATAAGTATATGTGAGGAATGTGGAAGTCCTTGATATTGGATATAGCAATGTGCGCCATGAGCGATAGATGAAAGTGAGTTCATGGATTTGTAGCGCGAGTGAGTAGTGTGTACTCCGATGGAGGTGTGTTACCGTAAGATGTGTGGTGAGTGAAAGGTGAACTATTGTGTGTACGCTTCATGGGTTGTAAGGAGAGGTGGAGTGAATAGAAATGGTAGGGTATTATACCAATGTAATGTTATTCTTGTAGGTGTCGGGGACGGGCCGAAGAGCCACCTCGATGAGCACAAGTGATAGGCCAGCATAGGGCCGGAGGCCAGACATAGGCCAGAAGTGAGACTGTCGGGGCAGGACAGTAGAGGCACATAAAGTCGTGGCAGTCAGGCCACGGACAGGGACGTAGATATGAGAGTGAATGAGATACTATATTATTGCCATGATGATGGGCAAGTGAACTGATAAGTTGTATGACAATAGGAAGGTGATATTGAGAGACTGCGGTGCCAGTAAATTATTAATGTGCTATTAAGACCCTGAGGGGAGAGGCTGAGGCCGAAGTGCCTTTAGGAGTAACTACCGGATTGTGGATCCGAGGGAGAGTGTGTGTGAGAATAAGGCCGTTGTACGGCAGTTCATTTCAATAATATAATGTATGTAATTGCGCTATTATATGTATAATTATGTTTAATAAATGTGTGAGTCTGATGGATTGTTCTGTTAAGTGTTAACTTGTTTGTTCGTGATTGTTGTCCTGTCATAACTTATTACACCTCCCAGTCTGGGATTTGTGACAATTACCACGCCGGTTTGCCGTTCAACCCCCACTCACTCCTCGACCAACGGCGTCTCATACACACAATAAATGTAAATCTCCAAACTCAAACTCTATAACTCAAGTCCTTAGTTCTTCACTTCCTGAGCTCTTTTACAAGAAATATAACAAACTAGCTGAGGTCCCCTGCCCTGCCCGGGATAAATCGGTTTGAATATTGGTTTCAGTTCTGGGTGGTTATTATGGACCGGCTTCATCCGGCCTGTTAATATTTGTTTATTTTATTTTTGTTTGTTTGTTTTTAAATAAGTCTTACTGCTCTGCCTTTGTGAGTTGCCACCCTGCGCATCCCGTACAACAGCATGATTTGCGCACGGGTTAGTGTGTTTGATAGTGAACACATCGCAGGAAGTGATAACGAAACCTTAAAATGGCGAACCATGACCCGAAATAGATCTAAATGATGGCGAAACAATAAATTTCCAATAAAAAAACCTACACCGATTTGAGACTTCTATTAAAAACTGTGCACCCTTACATCCATTCTGATGCACCATATAAAATTTGAATGAGTGTTGAATGATTCAGAAGCCTTTTGCAACGAAAAATCTCAAGTCCACAAATATATATAGTATATATATTGTATATAGATATAGATACACACTTTGACACTTGTTTAAAAATGCATTTTGGCACTTATTAAACTGTTTTCACAGTTCCTATTTGTTGTTCTCATTATCATAACAACTACAGCTGCAGCAAACATTTAACGTTGAATTTTTCAGTTGTGCAGAAAGAAGACTTGGAACAAAAAAGAACTTTTGGTCGCCAGATGTTATGATCCTATTATATAATGACTTTGTAGAGTTGAAGTTGGTCTTTTATGCTTAAAACAAAAAGTTTGAAGCTTAAATTTCTGTAAACCCATCTCAATATGCCTTTTTCTTTTATAAAAAAAAATTAATTTACATTTGAGGGTTCGCATCATTTAATACCTTTCCCCCCTTTGTCCTTTTCTTTGAAGAAATGTTCATCACAGATGTGTTAAAAAGTAATCCCTACCGCCACACAGATACATTCATTTTGTATTAGTTTTAAACGTTGGATATTTTCTGCAAGTATGTCCATGCAGTTGATCAGGAAGTATTACTTTTAATTTACTTTGCTTTTGTCTACACCAGAACAAATGACGAAAATTCTATACACAGAAATAACATCCCTGAACATATGTAATCATAGTGTGTGACCTCCACCTTTCCTACTAGTTATAACTTTTTACCATTTCTCATTCATGCCTATTGTCACCGCCAACCAACATAAACACATAATTAACCCAATTAACCAAAGCCAGCAATACCCGACAGATGACACCAGCCGATCATACTGACATTAAATCGGGAAGTTATTTTTTATCATAAACGTTGGCATTCCTTTGTTTTATGTGACTTGCTCACAGGTGAAAGGGATGATTGTCTTTGTTAAAGGGATGATTAATCTCTCTAAAATAGCACAAGACAATCTTTCTAAAACAGATTAATATCAAGTGGCGACTATTTTTAGTTCGGCTTTCGCAAGGCGTACCAAAACAACTGTGAGGGATCTGCCTTTCTGGTCTCGGTAAGAAGCAGTATGTGATCAATGAGAAGACAGGAGGCGGGCGGTATTAAAAAAAAAGATCAGAGATGTAAAAGGGGGTTGGGGGTGGAGAGTAGAGGAGCAGTGGATAGAGAGAAAAGTGTGAGTGATCGGAGACTGTGAGAGAAAGACATCATTTCTAAATCTAGTCTCGCGCATCACGTTCGTTACATTTAAAGGCTATGATTCTAACTGGACAATTCCATATTAAGCTAATCGTGATACGTCATCAACTAATTCTCCCCTACCATTATTTCTGTGAATGTTGCAAGGGGCTCATTATAGTCTAATTACAAAGCCAAATAGAGAAAATATTGAGTTTGTTCACTGTTCAGCAATGGTTTTATACTGTAAACACGCGCCTTAACAGCAGCCAGTTTCTAAACCTACTTGGAACCACCGATTCCAAGTTATTCCACAGGTTAGGGTGGGAAACATTTTGTCTAAAATCACGCTTAGAACCACAAACTTTTGTCACACACGAACTTTTGTCACACACGAACTTTTGTCACACACGAACTTTTGTCACACACGAACTTTTGTCACACAATCTCTACGATAAATACCGCGACGGTAGTTCTTGGGTTTGGTTTTATCTCCATGTTCTGAAAAACTGGAGATCTTTTAGTATACAGAAGGGTTATCAACAAATGCACACACTCCGTCACTTGTTTAAAGTGCGTAATGGAATTTGTCAACCTGTTTCACAGTTCCGAATTATTCCAACTCGGTACTAATGTCACGAAGGTTTGATGTCGAATTTCCCAGTTGTGCACAAAAAGTGGAGTTGGAACAAACAACAACTAAAGTCGCGATATCACCAAATCATTTTCCCATCATAATTTCTAATCCAATTTTGAACCCTTGATTTCCTGCGTCATTTCACACGTTTGAGTGGGGAAACATTCTGGTCTAAAGTCACGTTTACAGTCAGGCGAGCTTCTGTCACAATCTCAAACAATAGAACAATTTCAAGGGCTATTTGCCATAATGTTGTATGTGACATTTGGCCGATTTTGAGGTCTGGTCATGAAAGTGATTCTCTTACTCCTAATTTCATATTGTACAAGTGACGTCATTCCAAAATGTTAAAAACTTTTCGTATGTTTGTGACGTCATGTTTTATGCGTTTTGGCCCTTTTTCCGATCAAACTTTTAGTCCTCGTTTTCTCGAAAAGGCAAAAAATGCACATTCAACAATTTGGCAAATACCCGATGATTTGTTGAGATAGAAAACGGTGTGCTTAGCAACGGTTGGCAACGGACATTGGCTGTGTCTGAGCACGATAATCACAGATCTAGCTGTCCATTCCACATCGATGTGGTGAAAAGTGGCGGTTGATTTTGTTGGAATTAGTCACGCAGTAGACAGTACAGATTACCCGATAAGAGCCATTTCCATGGAGTGAGTTCACCATATACTGGCCACTCGGTTTATGTTAGCACTTCGCTGCGCGGCTGACTTTAGAACACGAGAGATTATTGCGTAGTACTTTTTGCTCTAGATCTTATTATACCAGGGGTGGTCAACCAAACTTGCTTAATGTAACAGCCACTTCAGATGTTCGAGAGCCACAAGATATGAAACAAAGTTCACACATTTTTTATCGTTACATACACATTTTGTTACAAAAATTGTATTTAGATATTAAGAAGGAATATCTGTATGCAACAATATATATATCCGTGTAAACTTAATTTGTATCAGTTTTAGTAATCACAAGGTGCAATGTACACAATATAGCAAAGTTTTTAAAATCTTGACTGACGGTCGTTTTAATTGTCTTGAGCGTAATAAATGAACTACGGGAACATGTAAGAAAAACGTGCGATTGTCATAAACAAGTTAATCTGACAAAGATCAGAACAGGCCCTTTATACCTGGGGTTTGTACATGAAATGAGAGAGCTAAAACCACTCGACCCAGTGATAAGATAGACTTGTAAAACTCATACAGTATGTTCACAGCTCTGGCAGTTTGAATTGTGGGAGCCCATCATTACTTCACTAGTTCATCGTTATCTAATCTGCCCACTGATGAAAAAAAAAAGAACTCAGCCGCCATATTTCCAGGAGCCGCATATTGTTGAAAGTCAAAGATCCGCGTGTGGCTCGCGAGCAGAGGTTTGGCCACCCTGGATATATAGAAAGAAAGGGTGAAAAAACATCATGTTTTAAATGGAGTTGCTCGGAATCTCTCCGTGGCTGCAAGGATATTGAAGGTTTCAGAAACTGTTGAAGAAGCCCACAGTTCCCTCGGCTGTTTTGGTAACTGTTCACATAAGGACAATCTGTACCATGTCACCACTAACAACCCGCCGGGTGCAGATTCCATGCAGTCCAATCTTCTGAAGGGCTTAAGACCTACCCGATCGAAGCCACAGGTTTATGGAAACACGTTTCAAGATTTTATCAGTCCAGTACTTATCAATGTATCGCAATGCAAGTTTCTATGGCAGATCTGCCGGACGTTACAAGCAAAGACGGAAATATTATTTTTTTTTAAAAAATGTCCAGGGAGTTTATTTTAAGGCAAGTTGATCATTTTTTTTCCATAATTATGCACACACAGCCGAGACAGACCCCCTTTCACTATATTTCCACAACCTGCGCGCGTATAAACAAGGTGAGTACTCTATCACAGAGCTCTGTGGTACTAGTCTTTTTCGTTCAATTATGAAGGGGTGTGGTGCAAAATTGTTGCCTTGTTGGCATGGATGATACGCGCGCAAGTCCAAGGACGGAATTTGGCCAATTGAACCGTCTCGGTATCCTGTGTCTCGGCACACACAGTAGAGCGAATGCCCATAGAAGTTAATGAGTCTATTGGAGTGTGGACAATGCTACCCCGGCTCTACTTCACGCTAGCCCTGGTTATCATGCGCAAAATCCAACGTCATAAAAGAATGTAATTCACTGCCAACCCCCCCCCCCCTCCCCTTTCTGTGTTTGAATATCATCCAGGTTTCTTTCTAATACTTCTACCCCCCCCCCCCCTCCCAAACCTAAAAGAAAAAAAAAAAACTCTTCCATCCTCAGACATGATGAATGAGGGCGCAATACTCGGACCTCGGACAAGGACAAAAATATAGATCTCTATCCTTGTGCACGCCAATCAAATCTACATCAATCATCAGAAATCACGCAATCGTAAGGTCCCCTAGACCGGACATTGCACTGGTTCCAAGGGAAAAAAAAAACCACGAACAAAAAATGTATTTCTAATTTAGACATTAAGAATATTCAAAGAACATGAAAATTTGCCACACAGAAGTAATTAATATAATATTGAACTGACAAGAAAATACCACAATGGACCTGACGTAAAACCGCAAGTTTTCAAATGTTCTTTGAACTCTTCGAAGAAATATAAATTATTTTTTTCTCTTCATCAATAGCCAAAGTGTTACATCTTGTAAATTCATAGTACCAAAGCCCAGTACCGTACATGTCTAGATCCGGGTTCACGTTACTATAAGGATACTTGGATTCGCTACAAAAACTAATAGAACTTATAGTTGCTTCATAATTCCTTGCAGAGTACATAGATGTGTTTTTCTACCAGCAATGTGCAAAGAGAGACGAAGAACAGAATTCTGATGATACTTTCAGATTTTACTCGAGGCTCCTTTTTGCCCCTAAATAAGATCGTAAATAAAAAATGACTGAATTTTGTCCCAACTGGATGTGTACACGTAATTTATCATTAAAAATTGAGGCAATACTTTTGTTTGTTGGGGAAACAGTTCTCGAGAGACAATGGATATTACATCCATGGTATGTCAGGCAAGGGTCGCTGCAGCCTATGCTGTGTCTGTACAGTCCGGTCCTTGAACTGCAGGGTTTGTTGCAGTTGTGACACTTGAAGACCTCCACATCTGGCTCAGCGATTGTTTCTGTCATCCGCTTCTTACGTTCCTTCTCCTTCCAATGCTGCCGTCTCCTCTTCTTACTTGTGGCGGATGCACGTCCTGGTAGCAATTCTCCAGCTTTTGCGGTTTGCGGCTTGGGTTTCCCAGGTTTGCTGAATGGATGCTGCTTGTCTTCATGGCGTGTCTGCAGACATCTTTACACCGAAAGAATGATCTGTCTGTAGGTCACGGTGCCAGTGGCAAGTTCCCCGTAAATTGTAAGTGGAGCTTGAGGCAGTTGTTGTTGTTGTTGTCTCCTTTAACCCCTTGCGGTGACGCCGGGGCGCCGCCTTGATGCACTGTACACCTCCCTCCTCCATTTCTCTCTGTCGTGGTGAGGGTCTGGGTCTCTGCAAAGGGCTTGCCTGTCCACTCTGAGGCAGTACAGATTTATAATTATTGGTCAAGGTTTAGGTGCTTTGCATGTCACCCATCAGCTCCGTGATGATGATGCAACGAAACATTGAAGATAAGGAATAGATCTAGATCTACATATAAAACGAACGTTTTTTTTTGTTGTTGTTTTTTTCCATTCTGTAAAATTAGCCCATCTGCACTTGTGCGGTTTATTGATATGACCAGCAATTTAGATGTTAGCAAGAACATTTTTAGGAAGACAATTGGCTCTCCCGAGTGCAACTAAAAATTTTAAGATCAGGAGGAATACATAATTTAAAACGAAAGTTTGTTTCGCTTGCTTTTTCCTGCCTGTAAAATTAGCTCATCTGCACTAGCGCGGTTTTATGACAGGACCAGCTATTCGATTATGGCAACAACAACAACAAAAAATGGTAATTGGCTCTTCTCCCAAGCGCAGACAGAAAAGAACGATCTAGAACAAATAAATAATGTATTACAAGATTTCAGACTGTCAATCCATCTAACTTTTCTCTTTGACACGATACAACCCGGAAAAACAGATAGGAAAAAAGCTGATCGTGAGAAAAAGCTTTTAAAATATATTTCACATTCCTATTCATCGGGGGGGGGGGGGGGGGGGGAGGCTTGTGTCCACAATATTGAAAAAGCCACTTTCCATGACCTTTTTTTTTTATGCGTTTTACATGCGTATTACGAGAAGCATCTACCGAGTCAAAATTCAAAACTGGTCTAAAAACCCACCTTTTTAAAAAACACTTTCAGTTGTGAAGTCTCGACATTCCCAGTCCATTTATTTTCTCATTTCATTTTAATTGTACTGTTTTATCGTTCAGTTTCTGTGTTATAGTATGTTCTGTGTGTGTGTGTGTGTCTATGTATACAGTGTATGTCTAGCCGAGACAGAGGGTGTGAGAGAGAGAGAGTGATAACTAGCAATGCATTGGTGAACGACTTCGCCTTTTCATTGGTGAGCCACCCCCCCCACTTTATTGATGCTGTCTACGTGTGACCCAGAGCGACAGGCAGGCAGGTAGTCAGAACACACAGACAGAGGGACATGGAGAGAGACAGACATATAGAGAGATGAGGGAGAGGGAGAGGGAGAAGAGAGATAGAGAGAGAGGGAGAGGGAGAGAGAGGGGGGGGGGGAGGAGAAGAGATGGATTACATAGATAAGAACTGACAAAGTCCGCTAATGACCACCACTATAGACCAGCTGCCAAATTGCTCGAGTGAATGACGGGGAAAAAATGTATAATCAATGTGTGTAATGACTCTCAGTGTCTCCCAGACAGAGTGAATGGACAGTCTACGTCTAATCTATCTGAGATATAACGAGCATGAGAAATGCTCACGGTTGATTCATGGAGATTCTTCACGCGCAAGTAAATGACTCGTGAGTCGGAAGCTCAAGAAAGAAAAGTAATGGAAAAGGGATGTTAAAAATGAATAAAAAATGAGAAGGGGGAGGGGTGGGGGGGAGAATTTAGGGAAATTCTGGTGCGGGCAGGACAAATCTCTGAATATTAAAATAATGAGTCTAGCGCGATTCTTCTTCTTCTTTCGTTCACCAATCTAAATCTGCAGATTTGTTCTTTTAATAAAATCTACGGTTTTCTGCAGTTCTGGCAGAGCACCATAGAGTTTGATATTCAGGTCGGTGGGTTGGGGCCAATATGTTTCTCGCAGTGCTGAGAGGAGTGTGCAGTTCTGCAATATATGCTCCGTGTTTTGAGGAGACTGGCTGCACTCGATGATTCTCAAACAGGAGGCATTTGCCTTCCAGGGAAGGAATTTCAAATCAAAGGGAGGAGTTTTAGCCAGGCTAGGAATTCCAAACTGGCAAAAAGGATGTACCTTTTATACACTGTGTTTCTGTGTCAAATGAAAGACCAGCGTACAACACAGCCGTGGGGACAATCGGAAATTAACAGTTCACATTTTTATTTCATAAACTATTTCAGTAATTTATCACTGTCAAAAGTATACTGGTGAAAACAACAGTATTAGACGAAAGTCCAAAATGGTGAAGGAATCAAGAAAACATGAAATGGCAAAGGGAGAGGAATGTGGTCCAAGGCTTTGGGAACCACTGATCTGGTGTGAGCAGGGGAAAATTCATGAAATGTGTAGACAGCACTGGCGTGAGCAGGGAAAATTCTTGAAATGTGTAGACAGCACTCGTGTGAGCAAGGGAAAATTCATGAAATGTGTAGACAGCACTCGTGTGAGCAGGGGAAAATTCATGAAATGTGTAGACAGCACTGGCGTGAGCAGGGAAAATTCTTGAAATGTGTAGACAGCACTGGTGTGAGCAGGGGAAAATTCATGAAATGTGTAGACAGCACTGGTGTGGAATTGTTCACTATATCGACGGGTATTTTCCATGTTGTATGTCGTGCATTTTCCTCTTTTCGAGAAAATGAGGGTTGAAAGTTTGAATATTTATGTAAAATCTGGGCCAAAATGCCTACAGCATTACGTCACCAACACATATATCGAAAAGCTTTCAACCGGTTGGAATGACACTTACACTAAATGTCACAGAATACCGAGACGGACCATTCCCTCTTTCGCTATTATGTCCACAGTTATCGCTATGAAAGATATAAAATAGTGTATCTGATATAAGGTCATATGCTACTTCTTGGTCTGTACTGAAATTTGCATTTGATTGCCAGTTGTTGTTTGCTTTTACTTGCGGTGCCTGGGCTAATTCAGACAATACCGCAATAACTCGCATGTAATAATTATAATGATTATATATAACAATTAATCTGAACTAATTTTTTTTTAATTCGAGTTTGAAATTTTCGGCCAATCAAATTTCGCCCCAGAGGCCATCCATGACGGAAGGACGTAATCTCCATTTTGCAGACTTTGACACTGTTCCAGCTGCTTCTTATAGGCTTGGCCTCAGCCCCCCCAACCCCCCCCCCCCCAAACCGCCAAAAAAGGAAAAAATTCCGACCTTGTGTGTACACCTCCTGTCAGAATGGTGAATGTCCATGAAGGCCCATTGTTTTTGAGAACTTTACGTGACATAAAAAAAACTTCAAGTGACGTGAAAACTTTGACATGTGGCGCAGACTATTTGACTGTTACATTAGAAGTTAGGTTTTATTTATTTATTTGTTCTTGGCCCATTGACTTCAAACGCGCTGTCAGTATAAATAATCCTGTGTCTGGTCTAAATCTAGGTCAAGCGTAGGTGGAAACTCTCACCTACCGAGACCCGGTTTTTACCTGTAACAATAAAAAGGACAACGCCCCTGGAAAGATAGACCAATTCAAAAACAGGAAGTACCAATAATATAATGAATTTAGAAAAAAAAAAAAAAAAAAATCTGTGAAATACTTCAAAATTCAAGTAATCTGTTTTTTTCTCCTTGTTGATGCTGTTGCTGTTGTTGTTATTCTTGTTGCTGTTGTTGTTGTAGTTGTTCATTTTGACAAACTCTTTCCAATGTGCAATAATACACTTTCAGTTCTTCCGGTTTTGTTTTTTAAGCCTCATTCAAGTCCTTATCCTGCCAGCGCCCACTACGTCAACCCGAGGGAGATTTGTACAGGATTATCATAGCTTGGTAGGATTACCATAGGGGTGGATTCCCTACATTAAACCAACGTCGGTCCGATGTGGTAATCAGCGAATCTACGTAGGATTCCTATTGTGCAAACTCAATGTCAAATCCTACGCCTCTGATTACCCGAGGGATGCCGGCTGGGTAGTTTTCCAGGCAAAAAAAAAAAAATTCTTTCAGCCTCTTAAAAGTCCTTAGTGGCTGAAAAGTTCATGTGTGGTTTATTCATCTTACATCACTTGCAAACACTAAAAAGTTGAACATTTCTAAGATGTCCTTTAAGACCATGGGTGAAAACTCTTTTTTCTTTTCAGATTTGGAATTCTCTGCCTCTGTCTTTGAGAGAGACCGAACATTTTTTATGACTTTCAAACATCAGCTGAAGAGTCACACTCTGAATGTCCAGTTTTTTTCCTCTCAGTATGCCTGTGTATTGTGTGTGTGTGTGTGTGCGTGTGTGATTATAAAACAATGCTATAAATGTTGTAAAGCCCGTAGAGCCTGGTTGTTAACGGAACGAAGCGTTGTTAAATGCTGGGTATTATTTTTACTACTATTATTCCATTTTGGCTCTTTCTGTATTCACTGAATTTCCCATGTTGTTTGTTTGTACAGCATTCCTTTCCTTTATTTTTTCGTGCCACATTTCAATAATGGTGGGGTAATGTCTTGTCTTGTCTTGTCTTGTCTTGTCATGTCTTGTCATGTCTTGCGTCGGTTCATTGCGCGAAGCCTCTCTTTCCGACATCGGTCTGAAGACAGTTTTGATGCCCTGGAAGCAGCCAGTGAGACAGACGTATTTTAACCGTCTAGATTCCGCCCCTATTTTTGCTTGTGGGCGAATTCTGATTTCATGAGAATTTGTTCTTAAGGACATAATTAAGAGGGTTTTCATAATCGTAATTATTATAGTTGATTTAGTGTATGTCAAAATTGGGCAAAAGAAAAAGTTGTCATGTAGCGAAACCCTGCGTGAGAAATAAAACCCAAACGATACAAAGTAAATTAAAGAAGACAGAAAATCGAGCTTCCATGCATTTGGCAGATGGACGTGCTTTTCTGCTGCTAACAAAGCAAGAACTCACAAATAAGTAACATATTATCCTGTTTCGCTTCGATTCTATACATTTCCTGTTGAAATCTTTTATTGTTCGATTTTTTTTTCACTTGAAAAAGGTGAAAGCCGAAAATTTGTGTATTTTCTGTCTATTCGTTAATACACTTTGTGTCGTTTGGGTTTTATTTCTCACGCAGGGTTCCGCTACATACATACAACTTTTGCTTTCTGTCCAATTTGGACTTTGCCTATAGCCATGCTGCGACCCCACAGTTTTTTCTGTGCTTTTTATGATATTTCGTCACTGATTTAGTGTATATATTGCAGAAAACGCTAAAAACAACTTCTCGCGCCGAGTTCAAGTGGGAAGTGCAACCTAGTGATAAAAGCCTATATATCACTGGTGATACATTATGATGCATAGAGGGTTAACAATAGTCTCGACACTGAGTAATGTCCCCTCGGACAGCCGGAAATCTTACACACAAAAAGTAGACCAATTTTGCTAAAAAATCTAGGAGAACCACTTTGTGCTACTGAAATTGCCTGATATCATGAGATAAAGGGGTGGCAGCGCTAAGAAATTCATGATAAACACCCTTTAAGTGACATTCAAGATTAGTGCTCTTTACAGACAAAACGATAATAGTAACGTCGCATCCAGCCAAATATCAAAGAGATACCCATACTTAACTCTTTCCCTACCACACATTCTGGACAGTTTTCCACGGTTGGACCAAAAAAGTGTATTTGTGACTGTTTTCTGTAATAACATATATGTATTTCATATGAAATTGAGCGAAAATGAATGGAGATTCAAAATATTAAGGATTGGAATTGAACATGAATTTCATGAGCCGCATTTTGCGGCTCGTGGTAGGAATCAGGATTTCGCCTGAGCCGCTAAATGCTTCCTGTGATAGGGAAAGATTTGATATACATCAGATAAACTGAAATCAGTTCTAAATGATTACTCCCACCCCTTGTTCCATCAGATAGTCCGATCCCAAAGAAATGGGCGAACATTGTAATTTAAAATCAAACAGAGAGCGCTATAGACGATCTTTTTGCCATCCGCAATTCGAAACAGCAGTGTTTCCTGATGTAGTAATAAGTATGCTGTTGTTAGTTTTCCTAATGGATTGTTTTGACAGTGTGTGTGTGTGTGTGTGTGTGTGAGTAATATCTTATTTGTTGGTAACGTTGTGTGAGCAATGTGCGTGTGTGTAGCATGCGTTGAAGATCTGTAGATCTTAGATATTGTATTTACTGTTGTACCACTGCTGATGCTGTGACAATAAATTTCCTGACAACAGGACAATAAAGTTATATTTTATCTTATCTTGTCTTATTTAAAGGAGCGAATTTTTTACCACATGAAAGTTAATAGTACTGATATGTCCTTAATATTATAAGAAATGTATTGGACATAATCAAAACTAGACCCCTATACGGACATTTCGCCTAAGAAAAAGTCGCTGTGCCCGGCCAGTCAAACGAGTTTCTACATTAACTTTAACCCTGATCTTGCACTTGCTCAAAAAATAACTGTGCAAACAAAACAATGTTTGTCCACGTCTCGAATAATCCCTCCGATATTATGAAAATGAAAGTGCTGGTTGCGGGTGTTGAGTTGGTGGGCGCTCCTGGTAGGCTCCCCCCCCCCCCAACCCCTTCCCCCCCCCCCCCCCCCCATTCTCCGAATATTTTGTCCATCATCTTACTTTTCTTGAACACAATGTGAGCGCTATCGTATCGACGTGTTTTCCTCAAACTCGAGCGAGCTCACTAAGCTGTTCAGATTCTATAGCCCAAAGAGTGTTCCACAGGCGACTCAAATACGGAAGAACTCTGCACTCCCAACCCACCTCATCGAAAATATCTTGGCAATCCCCCCCCCCCCCCCACCCCCGAGCTAAAAATCTTTGTTCCCACACTGACGTAACTATCAGATTAAAAAATTCTCCCACGTGAGTGTGTCATGCGTAAGTTTATCTAACCTTGAGCTCGCACGGAATTTAGGCAAGTCTAAACAAACCTTCATAGCCTCCCATACTATATTATACAATGTTTAAATAGTTCACGTTTCCAATCTCAAAACTCCAAAATTAGACTGTGATTTTCTCAATAAGATTAAATTGATAATATTAGTGAGTGGCGAAGGAAAATCAGTTGAAGGCGAGTCCGGAAATGATTTAGCACAAGTATTGGACTAGGATTGTGGCCCCTGGGCGTAGGAAATCTCGGTTACGGGCCCTTCAACTGATTTCGAAGTTAGATGCGATAATGTGTGAAATAGAAATCGATTAACAGTTAAGGCTGACATGAACACTATACAAATATTTAGAGCTGGATAGTGAGGTAGAGAAGGCTGTTCATTTGTTGACTTGAAATAGCTGTCCTTGGCTGGTTGCAGGCGCGCACATCACACAACCTATTTTAGTTAGATACGACAGAATTAATATAGCTAGAAAGACGGACACGTGAATAGTTAGTTTTAGACAGACAGATGTGCGAGAAGACAAGCGGACAGCTACGCAAACAGATTGATCTGTAGATGGACGGATGGATGGATCGATGGATGGATGGATGGATGGATGGACGAATGGATGAATGGATGGATGGATGGATGGGTGGGCAGGCAGCCGAGGGGCGGGTGGATGGAATTGACGAATGGAATAGGCGGACTGGCGTATGGATGGATGGATGGATCGAGGGAGAAAGACATGTGTCATAATCAAATGTAATTGGTGTGAGGTTAGTGGTCAAGGGGAAATAACCGAATTAATTATAGAGAGGAGGTGAATAAATATAACATGTGAAGTACGTCAGTTGTAGATAAGGACAGTGTTTTTTGATGACGTCATTTTAAGCAAGAGGGAAATATTGAACAACAGGAAGGCGTAGATAAACAGTAGTATGCTAGTAGATAGAATATCACTGGTGTTATGGTGAATATATATATATGGCCTTTAGCGTCTTTACAGACGGTCTTAGCAGCTAGAATATTCACTTTCATTTTGACTGACAGCTTCTCTCGTGGCTTATTCTACCAATGTTTGACCCGAGAGTGCGATGGCTGTGATTGCAGGTCAGTCTTTTGGGTTCACTTTGGCGAGTGTTTTCATTCCGCCTCTGTCGTTTTGTCAGGTATGTTTCTTTTGCCTTGAAGTCTATTGCGAGCGTGCCACTGCGCAATTTTTGTCTCCATCTGCTTCGATCATTTGCAAGGTTCTCCCATTCATTGGGGTCGATGTTGAATGCTTTCATCGTGACCTTGCAAGTGTCTTTGAATCGCAGATGTGGCCTACCTCTGGGTCGGTTGCCAGTAGCAAGTTCCCCGTAGAGAATTTGTCTGGGGATGCGATCATTTTCCATACGGTGGAGATGTCCAAGCCACCGCAGTCTTTTTTTGCCTAGGAGAGCCTGAGTTGATGGAATGTTGGCTCGGCTCAGAACTTCGATATTTGAGATCCTGTCTTGCCACTTGATCTTGAGAATTTTGCGTAGGCAGCGCAGGTGGAAGGAGTTGAGGGATCTTTCATGTTTGGAGTAGGTGGTCCATGTCTCTGAGCCATACAGCAGGGTGCTTAGGACGCAAGTTTGGTACACGAGTACCTTGGTTTTGATGGTCAGCTTGCTATTGTTCCACACCCTTTTTGAGAGTTTGCCAAAAGCTGTGGCCGCCTTTCCTATTCTGGCATTTATTTCAGTTGTTATGTCTGTGCTACCACTGATGGTTGAGCCTAGGTAGCAGAATTTTCCCACTTGCTCCAGAGGAGAGCCATTCAGCATGATTGGGTTGGGGTTTCTCAAGCCTTGTGTCAAAACTACAGTTTTTGAGACACTGATCCTTAGCATGAATTTGTCACAGGCTTTGGCAAGGCTATTGATGAGAGCCTGGAGCGTGGTTTCATCGTGGGCCACGATTGCAGCATCATCTGCGAAGAGGAGCTCTTGTAACATAATATGCTCTGTACGAGATTTTGCTTTTAGTCTGGCAACATTAAAAATGGAGCCGTCCACTCTGGTGTTAATAAGTACTCTGTCACAAATCCCAGACTGGGAGATGTAATAAGTATGACAGGACAACAATCACGAACAACCAAGTTTAACACTTAACAGAACAACCCATCAGACTCACACATTTATTAAACATAATTATACATATAAGAGCGCAATTACATACATTATATTATTGAAATGACTGCCGTACAACGGCCTTATTCTCACACACACTCTCCCTCGGATCCACAATCCGGTAGTTACTCCTAAAGGCACTTCGGCCTCAGCCTCTCCCCTCAGGGTCTTAATAGTACATTAATAATTTACTGGCACCGCAGTCTCTCAATATCCCCTTCCTATTGTCATACACCTTAGCACTCCCCTAGCACCTCAGCAGGGCAATAACACATTATTATTTCCATAGCCATCAACATGGCAACAACATAGTATCAGCTCACTAGCCTATCAACATGGCAACAACATAGTATCAGTTCACTAGCCTATCAACATGGCAACAACATAGTATCAGTTCACTAGCCTATCAACATGGCAACAACATAGTATCTCATTCACTCTCATATCTACGTCCCTGTCCGTGGCCTGACTGCCACGACTTTATGTGCCTCTACTGTCCTGCCCCGACAGTCTCACTTCTGGCCTATGTGTGGCCTCCGGCCCTATGCTGGCCTATCCCCTGTGCTCATCGAGGTGGCTCTGCGGCCCGTCCCCGACACCAGTCATAACTGGAAAGACTTTCTCCTAGTCTTCTCGACTGCTTCCTTTTATCTCTGCCCGATGGGCTATTATTCACAGATCCGCTCCCTAGGACCTTCTAACTTGCAGTGATAGTTATACAGCGCTTTCGCCTCCTTCAGACCCCGCCCCACTACTCACAACAGCACGCTTAACTTGCTGTCTACTGTGAGCCTTTCTTACTCTACACCCGCTCTGTAGCAATCCCCTTAATTGCACTCACTCCACTCGTGACATCATCCCCCACCCCAAAAAAATTAATGCAATTAATTTCAAATCGCATCAAGATGACTGTCAACGAGTGAGCGTGAGCAATACCTACACTAAAAAAAACTGACCTAGCAGTTCCCCTAGTATATAAAATACCGAAATCAGGGGAAAATATGGGGATCAATATGGTCTGAAATATGCATATATGTGTCACCTCATGAATAGCTAACTAAACACAATATCTAATACAGAATCAAAAACCATTCAACCTATCAACCATTCTTCATATCATATATTTTATAATGTCAATATTTTAAAGTCGACTCATTCACACAGATCCTGTCAATGTTCCTGTCCTCCGATGTATAAGCTCCTGAAATCTTCCCCTAGGCTCGACTAAGGTAGTCGGCGATATGATTGCTGGTTCCTGGAATTGGTTGAATAACGAAGGTATACGGCTGCAAAGCCAATGCCCATCTAGACAAGCGTGGGCTGGACGAACGATTCTTCGACAAAAATGTCAGTGGCTTGTGGTCTGTCTGGATACAAAATTCTCGTCCCATGAGATAACGTCCTAGTTTCTGGACGGACCAGACAATGGCAAGACACTCACGCTCTATCACAGAATACTTTCTTTCTCTCTGCAATAACTTCCTACTGACATAACATACAGGATGGAGACATTCGTTCTTCTCCTGTAGAAGACAAGCGCCGACACCAGAGTCCGACGCATCCGTTCTGAGGATAAAATTAGATCGAAAATCGGGTAATATCAAAATGGGTGACGATGATAATGCTGTCACCAAATTATCAAATGATGTCTGACATTCAGACGTCCACTGGACCTTATCGGGTTGTCCCTTCTTAGTAAGGTCAGTAAGAGAAGATGACAAGGAGGAAAAATTTGGAATGAACTTTCTGTAATAATTTAAAATTCCCACTAAGCTTCTGACTTGTTTCTTTGTTTTAGGGATTTGCAACCCTACCAACTTGTCAATTTTTGTTACTTCAGGTCTCTGAACACCTCTACCCACGATATGTCCTAAGAATATTATCTCTGGACATGCCAAATCCATCTTTGCGGGTTTAGCAGTTAGCCCAAACTGGCGTAATCGTTGAAAAATTACTGTTAGTGTCTGAATATGATCAGACCATGTCGACGTATGACATGCTATATCGTCAAAGAATGACACGACATTAGGTATGTCCTTCAACACTAATCTCATTAATCGTGCAAACGTCGCTGGCGCGTTTACCAACCCAAATGGCATGACCTTAAACTGGAATAATCCAATGGGCGTTTGGAACGCCGTGTATTGTTTAGACTCCTCAGTAAGCGGGATTTCCCAATAACCTTTCGTCAAATCTATCTTGGAAAACCACGTGGACCCGGCCAATGAAGCTATTAATTCCTCCTGAAACGGAATAGGCTCCCTATCGCCTACCGTAATAGTGTTCAATCTTCGAAAATCAATACAGAACCGCACCGATCCATCAAGTTTTTTCACGAGGACGATGGGTGATGAATACGGCGATGTTGATGGTTCTATCACATCTAACTTCAACATTGACTCAACTTCCTTTATGACTCTATCTCTCGAAGAAAAAGGCAACGGATACGGTCTAAGAAATACTGGCTTATCGGAAGTCAACTTTATTTGGTGCTGGATCACCGTAGTGCGACCCGGCAAATCCGTAACAACATCCGGAAATGACGCTAACAGGGTCTCAAGTTCCCTACTCCTTGAACTCGTAAGGTCAGGGTTAATTTTTACGTCCCTGTAACCTTGTGTCGGAGTTAACTCCGGCAATTGAATTTGTAACTCCTCCTGCGCCTCGGTGTCGCTTACGTCACAGTCCAACTGGTCTACGACCCCCGTACAAGCGGTAGAGAAGACAGTCTCCTCTGGTCTTGTCTGTGCACACAGATACTGTGGTCTCTCATAAAATCTCTGTAGCATATTAACATGGAAAACCTTACTCGTTCCATCAATGTGGATAGCGTAATCTACCTTTGAAACAACTCGCTCAATAACATAAGGGCCTTTCCATGTCATCAATAACTTATTATGGTCCGTAGGTAACAACAGCAGAACCTTGTCTCCTGGCTTAAAAATTCTCAGTTTGGACCCTCTATCTTTGTAGTCTCTTGCTCTTTTCGAAGCGATATTAGACGCTTCTTCTGCTATAGTGCGCGCTGAAGATAGTCTTTCTCTTAAATCAACAAGGTACTGAAACACCGAAATCTGATCATCGTCTCCCGATGATGGCGACGTCATCATGTCCCGAAGAACATCAGTTGGGCCCCTAGGACTACGACCGTACATCATTTCGAACGGCGAGAATCCCGTTGACTCCTGCCGTACCTCTCTGTACGCGAATAACACTGCAGGGATATATCTATCCCAATCTTTAGGGCGATCCGCAGCTACCTTACGCAGCATCGACTTTAACGTCGAGTTCAATCTCTCGCACATGCCATTAGCCTGCGGATGATAAGGGGTGGTAGTGATGGGTTGTATGCTGAATAAGCGGAACAATTCCTTCATCATCTGCGACGTAAATTGCGCGCCCCTATCAGACAGAATTTGCTCTGGTATTCCTACCCTAGCGAAAATTGCAAACAACGCTTCCGCGACTGCCTCAGACGTTATGGTCCGCAGAGGAACCGCCTCTGGCCATCTCGTAGCATTACATATGACCGTTAAGAAAAATCGATTCCCCCTATCGGTCGCTGGGTGAATGGGGCCAACAAGGTCTATCGAGACCTTTTTAAACGGTTCCGAGACCGTGGGGATCTTCTGAAGAGGAGCCTGGGGTGTACGACCCTTATGCGTCGTCTTTTGGCACGCACTGCACGTCTTACAATAGACCTGCACATCTCTGTGGATCGATGGCCAGTAAAAATTTTTAAGAACCCTTTCTTTGGTTCTAGCTATCCCCATATGACCCGCTAATGGGACATCATGTGCCAAATGCAATACTGTTGCGATCAGCAACGCTGGCACAACGACCTGCTTTAAAATGGCGGACACCGTTACATATTTACGGAACAGAATGCCCGCCTGAACAAAAAAAGAAGATGACCCGTTCTTATATCTCCTCGTTTTCTCGGTTCGCGCTTCCCCAAAACATGGGTTTAATGATGGGTCCTCCCTTTGTAATCTCGCCAAGCGCTCTGGCGTGATGTCTAGGTTGACCGCTGGCGTAGCCAAAGGTCTAATCTTGTCTTTATCGGCTACCCGTCGGCGTGTTTCGACCGCGGCGCAAAAGTCAATACCTTTTGATTGCGACCATGCTTGCACGTTCTCATCGGAAGGGGAAACTACCCGTGATACATTCCCAATGATGAGCTGGGCGCCTGGAAAACAACCAACGACTGCTTCGACTTCCCCGCTAAGGAAAGGTGTATCTATCATTATTTTTGCCATGGGTAATTTCTCAATGGCCCCCGAAAATTGGATGCACGGGACAGTCTCACCTGTAAGCTGTGAATCCCGAATGCAGTCCCTATGCACTCCCACAACGGTAGATCCTGTATCTCGTAAAACCGAGACCGGTTCGTCCCCAACAAACCCCGGATAAACCCTAAGACCACCTCCTGTATGACATGAATTTATAACGGGGATCTTTCTCCCACAAGGTAAAACACCGGAAGATAATAACTTCTCACAACTGGGACACTTAGAATACTGTCCGCCTCCGTTGTCCGATGTAACACACGCAGCCGCATGATGAAATTTATTTGGGGAACATGGACTGGAGCTACTGTCCACGTTCGCCGCTATCCTACCTGCAGGGCAGTTCACGCTGATGTGATCTGCTCTTCCGCAGTTCCAACACTTCGCGGCCCTACACTCGCGTGAAAAGTGACCCACGCGTCCGCAAGTCCAACACTCCGCTCCCTGTGCTGCTCTAGGCCTGGGTCCCCGTGACCCCTCGCGACCGGAACTAGAGTCCCTATGCCGTCGGTCATCGGCAAAGGTCACAACTCGCCCCCGGCCATTACCGCGACCTAGCCCTCCTGCTCGGTCAAACTTACCGGATCCATACGCCGGTGATTGGTGATAGCCCCTACGCTGCCCCTGGGCCTGCCCGCTATAGGCACCACGCTGACGCGACCTGTCCCCAAGTCCTGCCGGCGACCCCTCGACAACGGCGACGCACCCAGCATCTTGGACGTATGCCCTGGCGACTGGTTTGGACGGATGCGCCGTACGGTATGCCTCCGCCAACTTAGACGCCTCCTGCACCGTCGCGGGTTCGTTCTCTTTCAGGAAAGCCACCAGATCTTTGTGGCACGACGCGTACAGCTGGTCACGGATCATTAGGTCTTTCAGTTTAGCGAAATCCGTGCCCACATGCGCCAAGTCTACCCAGTTCGCGAAATACTCAGTTAGTCTCGCGACGAAGGCAGCAAAGTCCTCCCTGGTATCTGCACGTGCTCGCCTAAACTGCTCCCGGAAGTATTCCTCGGTACGCGCAAATCGGCGAAGCAGCAAAGCCTTCAGCTTATCGTAATCTTGTACGTCTTCGCGCTGTAGCTCTTTAAAGTATGTTAACGCTCGCCCCTGCAATAGCGACGCCAGGTACGTGGCCCATAATTCCTTATTTTCCCCCCATTGCAATTGTGCGTTCAGTTCGAACCTGTAAAGGAAGGCGTCTATGTCGTCCTTCCGGTCGTCGAACGTAGGGAGCTTAATCCTAACACCACCTTTATTATGTACCTGCCGCTCAACTGTTTCTGTTGGCGCATTCTTTTTGATTTCCAACTCGGCGATTCTTATTCGCGCCTCTCTCTCCTGTTGCTTATCCCTAGCCTCTATATCCCGCTCTTGGGCTTCTATCTCCTTTAACTTTAACTCCCTTTCCTGCTCCTGAGCCTCTTTTTCTCGCTCTCTATCCTTAGCACGCTCATCGCGCATTTCTGCCTGCTGTTCTTTAATCCAGCCGCGTAGCTCTTCTCCCTCCAGGCCAAGTTCCTTACCCAACTTCATTAGTTGTTGGAGTTCCGCCATTTCACAGATTTATGGTTATGGTATGTATACTATGAAAACGGCTACCCTGTCGGTATGATCACTAGCAACACGACCAGAGACCTGAGATCACACCAGATATAACAATACCCAATTCAGAATACAATTCAGAAATTTACCTTTACAGCAAAACTAATTCTATATCTATAAAATGTATAGCACTATTAATTATAAAAGAAATTAGAAACGACAAGAATGAAGAAATACAGTAGAAGGACCACAAGTACGTCAAGGACAACGAACCAGACTAGGACAAAGCTTCTCCAAAAAAAAACTATAATGGAAAAAAATGCAACCTACTACGCCGATTATACTACACGGTACAAACAAGAACAGAGTCTGAAAAAAAAGAACGTATCTATAGATAGGTAGAAAGAGGGACAAGAGAATACGTCTTCCTGCGGAACAGAGAAGATATCGACGCTACAACTAAACAATATTACAGGTCCCTACAGAACTGTTCACTGTGATGAACGAAGTTCCAAAGTTTACCACACCTTTTTAAAAGGATAAACTAAGTTCAACACAGCAACCCCGCGCCACCGCCCGTACAATCAATTACGACAAAAACAGAAAAACAGCGGAAAAAGACAGATTAAAGGAACAGCCCACAATCCAGGGCACAAAATTTCAGCTTCACTTAACTTTCAAATTTTGAGTTTAAGTCCTCGACCTAATCGGAGCTCTGGCTACTTGTCTCCTCAGGCTGCACGCACACACACTCTGCAGAAATTTAAGTACACATTAATACCTATTCATAGCAATACATGCATCAATACATATTATAATTCATAAACATACATAAATCATACCATCATGAAATTTCCATTCATACCACGAACAAGGACAACAGCACGAATTCCTAGCACAACAGAAAAACAACTAGATATAACGAATACACAATGTCAAAATGACCACAGGTAAACAGGACGAGCCCCCAGTGTCACAACGGACGAGCCCCCAGTGTCACACGGACGAGCCCCCAGTGTCACAAATCCCAGACTGGGAGATGTAATAAGTATGACAGGACAACAATCACGAACAACCAAGTTTAACACTTAACAGAACAACCCATCAGACTCACACATTTATTAAACATAATTATACATATAAGAGCGCAATTACATACATTATATTATTGAAATGACTGCCGTACAACGGCCTTATTCTCACACACACTCTCCCTCGGATCCACAATCCGGTAGTTACTCCTAAAGGCACTTCGGCCTCAGCCTCTCCCCTCAGGGTCTTAATAGTACATTAATAATTTACTGGCACCGCAGTCTCTCAATATCCCCTTCCTATTGTCATACACCTTAGCACTCCCCTAGCACCTCAGCAGGGCAATAACACATTATTATTTCCATAGCCATCAACATGGCAACAACATAGTATCAGCTCACTAGCCTATCAACATGGCAACAACATAGTATCAGTTCACTAGCCTATCAACATGGCAACAACATAGTATCAGTTCACTAGCCTATCAACATGGCAACAACATAGTATCTCATTCACTCTCATATCTACGTCCCTGTCCGTGGCCTGACTGCCACGACTTTATGTGCCTCTACTGTCCTGCCCCGACAGTCTCACTTCTGGCCTATGTGTGGCCTCCGGCCCTATGCTGGCCTATCCCCTGTGCTCATCGAGGTGGCTCTGCGGCCCGCCCCCGACACCAGTCATAACTGGAAAGACTTTCTCCTAGTCTTCTCGACTGCTTCCTTTTATCTCTGCCCGATGGGCTATTATTCACAGATCCGCTCCCTAGGACCTTCTAACTTGCAGTGATAGTTATACAGCGCTTTCGCCTCCTTCAGACCCCGCCCCACTACTCACAACAGCACGCTTAACTTGCTGTCTACTGTGAGCCTTTCTTACTCTACACCCGCTCTGTAGCAATCCCCTTAATTGCACTCACTCCACTCGTGACATACTCCACCTGAACATTGACCAAAGGCATTCTTGAGTAGGGCTGCAAAATATATACCAAATAAGGTAGGAGCAAGAACACATCCCTGCTTCACACCGCTGTTTACAGCAAATGAATTGGATGTGCAGCCCTCAAAGTTGACACATGCCCTCATGTCAGTGTGGAAGGATGCAATAAGTTTTAGCAAAGTTGGTGGACAGCCTATGGATTTAAGGACTGCATACAGGCCAGATCGGCTTACGGTGTCGAAAGCCTTTGTTAGGTCCACAAAGCATGTTATAAGCGGCCTGTTTTGTTCTTTACATTTTTCTTGGATTTGCCGAAGTGCAAATATCATGTCAATAGTTGATCGTTTGCTTCGAAAGCCACATTGTGTTTCTGGTAAGACTTTTTCCGCCAGTTGTTGAAGGCGGCAGAGGATGACGCGAGCAAAAGCCTTTCCAGTAATGCTGAGGAGGGATATGCCTCGATAGTTGTTGCAGTCGCCTTTGTCTCCTTTGTTCTTGTAAAGTGTGACAATTTTGGCGTCTCTCATATCATGTGGTATCACGCCTTCTTTCCAACACTGCAGTAACAGATTATACAGGTGTGGTAATAGTGGGCCTTTTAGGTCTTTTAATACCTCTGCAGGAATGTTGTCACTTCCTGTGGCTTTTCCAGCAGACAGGTGGTCGATTGCATTGGAAAGCTCGACTAAGGAAGGTTCAGCGTCAAGTTCGGCCATTATTGGCAGTTTTTGGAGGTGTTCCTCAAAATCTGGTGGAATATTTTTCTCAGTTGAATACAACAGAGAGTAATGCTCTACCCACCTATTCAGTTGTTCATTTTTATCTGTGATGGGTTCACCATTTACAGACTTAAGTGGGGCGCTTTTGGTGATGATTGGCCCAAGAGCTACTTTCATCTGACTAAAGGCGGTTTTCATATCTCCCTTTTCATTTGCCTCTTGTATGCTGTTACACAAGTCTGTCCAGTATTTGTTGGCGCAACGTCTTACCTCCAGCTGAAGTTTAGCTTTTGCATTTTTCAAACAAGTTTTTGTACTCTGATTGCAATTTTTGTTATACTCATTGAAAGCAGATTTCTTTTGCTCAATGAGAGGTAGGAGAATTTCGCTGTTCTGGGCTACCCAGTCGTTGTTTGAAACTTTATGCTGTCCAAAAGACTTGATGGCACAGTCATGAATTTTTGAACTGAGAGTGTTCCATGTTTCATTTACCGAGTCACATTGGGTGACATTATCCATGCTTTCAGCAAATAACTTTTCAAATGACTTTCTATTTGATTCATCTCTGATTGCTGTTACATTGATCTTAGGGATTGAAGGGGCTTTTGATCTGTATATTTTCTTGGCCGAAATTTTGATTTTGCTGACTACCAGTGCATGGTCGGTGTCACAGTCAGCACTGTGGAGGGAACGAGTTATTTTTATACAGCCCAAACTCTTCCTCCTTGAGAGAATAAGATCTAATTGATGCCAATGGCCAGACCTGGGATGGCGCCATGATGTTCTTTGGCATCTCTTAAGGTCAAAGTACGTGTTTGTAACACATAATGAGTTTACGGAGCATAGCTCCAGAAGGCGCTGCCCGTTTTCGTTGATGTTGCCAATGCCGAAGTGCCCAATGTGCCCAATGTACTGATATTAAAATGTAAAGATAATGTGCTATCGATGAAGATTAACACCCCGTTTTCAACGTGGGGGTGAGAACTATTTATTTGTCTACGTCACTTAACCGTTAAGGCGTATTGATAATATAGGCAGCCGAGAGAGCAGCTGACCGGGGGACTTCACTCCGTGCATAGCCTTCCCTGTGTGTAGGAGTCAGTTGCATCCTACTTGAGTGGATGATTGTAATATTTACCAATACAACATGACTAGATGTTGATCTTGTCATTTATATTCATAAGCTTGACATGACACCGCTTTGATATATTGTTTCTGGCCTTAGTGCCAGACCAATCGTAAGTAATCGAAGATAGAATCTCTTGATGACATCGACAGTGAATGAAACGTACGACATTTATCCGTTAGGAGAGTCTTGAAGGAACCCACCAGGAGTGAATGCGAAATTAAACTGCCATCTAGAGCTGCATCTAGAACTAATGTATGAAATGTATGACTAACTGTGATTGAATTATCTGGGTGAGGCTGGGAAATGCCAGCCCATCCTAGAGCTAGATATATCTAGATATCTAGATCTCTGTACTTAACTGGGCCGACGTCACTTGTCGTTGACGGGCTCGTTCTCTACTAGAATTGTAGGCAGAATATCCCATATGACATTATGTATTCAGAGACTGTAATTGTCATCCAATAAGTAATCTAGTTTTTAGATATATATACCTAATAGATCTAGTTTAAGCAGATAATTAGTGAGTCCAGAGTTAAATGTTATTAGAGAAAGTATAGAGCTAGACTTAGAAGGAAGTATTATTAATTATGGATGTGATGCCACAGATGTTTATCCTTATTAATTAATTAGATCTAGTCGAGATTGTTAGTGTCTTTATTATAAATAAATGTGACCCTGCAGGTCTGATGAATTGAACTTTAATCAGATTGTCTTTTAGTATTTGGAATGGTATGAAAGTTAGGTCTTAGATGGAATAAATAATAAATCATAAAACTCTCGATTATAAAAAAATGCAGTCGAACCAACACCCCATCAACACAACATTATGATTCCAGGGAATCCATAACAACTGGGTCATAACAACATGGATGGATAATATATGAAGAGTGAGAGATGGATGGATGGATGGATGGATGGAGAGAGTGAGAGAGATAGATGGTTGGATGGATGGAGAGAGTGAGAGACGGATGGATGCATGGGTGGATAGATGGAAGGAAAATGGATGATACTTATTTTATATCAACAATTCTCTGACATGCTGGCCCAGCCTTTGTCCCTTCAGGGATATGAACACGCAGGTAAAGTCAATGAACATGATATCGAGAATCACAGTAATTATCACCTGTGGGAACGTGTGCTGGTGCGAGCGTGAGTAGAACGTTCTACAGTAAGTTGTGAACTGCTCTACTCCAAACTACCACAGGTAGACACAGATATTACATTGTAAGTGCCCCGTGACTCTGAAGTGTTTTTTTCAACGGGGATTTGTTTTCTCGAGTCTAACCTACTCCTGGCGGCAGACAGAACCATTATTATCACCTGTAAAGATGAAAAATTGTGAAGTACCTCACAGAAAGGTTTGTTATTATATTTAGATAACTTTAATGAATCTTTCAACAGCTCCAGACTATGAAAGTGGAGTCTCAGACACTCATTCTTGTGTAGGGGAAAAAAATCTGCGTTTTTTGTCTTTTTTTTAGTCACTTTTCGGGTCACGTGGCCAGAACGGGTTACATTTATATTGTGAGCTTTGGGGACACTGCAAGGGTTTATATTAGGGTCAGGAATACGAACGGTTCACGGGCCACAGTAACCTTGTCTTTGGCGAAGTGACCGTAGTAAGGTTTTCTGAAAGGATGTTGGGGGACGGTAGTACTTTACAAAGTAAGCTGTAGCTGTACAGTGAATACAAGTCAGTATTTTCTCTTTCGTTTTGTAATTACACTACGCTCTCCGAACAATGGCTGGAAGGTAAGTGGTCATAAAAAGCCTGTCGAACGTTTGTTTTTTTTTCTTCTCTCAGCATACACAGACCAGCTCTATACGTTCATGGATGTAAATAACATTACAGATGCCCTTGAAATAAATCAATCAGGATAGGTCTGGCCCAGTGGTTCTCATCATTCTGAGTCACAGGCCACATTCCTCACCACGGGATCTCAGGTTTTCTCACCTTCTTCCTCGTTTTGAATTTGACTTTGAATTTGAGTTTGGAGAAATCACCTGGACACGATAACGGCCACACTGTGCCGGGGAGGAAGCAAGACAATGGACAGAATAGAACAGAATGATGGGACAGAAGGAAATGCTGCCAGAAGCGGCCACCAATCACCTCCGAACTGTCATCCAATAATTTGTTCACCATTATATTGAAACGATTTATGAGACTAAATTTCTTTACTAACTGCGATCAAATGAGGAAAAAGAGAGGTCCTTAATTCATTGCATCGTAAAACTTCTGTTTGATTAAATGCCCACTGTACAGAGCATGTTCCGTGTTTCAGAGGAAGACTCTCCCCCTCCGACTCTCCCCTCCCCCCTCCGACTCCCCCTCTTCCCTCCACACACACACCCCCCCCCCCCCCAAAATCGCCGATCGGCTCTGCACTGTGGCGGCAACGTGTCTGCTCCACTTGTAACTGACCTGCAATAACACTAAGGCAAATTTCCCGAATGGGATTAAGGAAGAATACAAAATGACACCAGAACGCACGAGGGCACTATGTAGCAGAGATAGGCAGATGACAGAACCAGATGGATGAAGTCTGCGGAGGGCTACACATCCTGCAGTGGAATAACACCGCTTAGGAAAGGAAAAACTACAGAGTACGCACTTTCATAGTTTGTAGTTCCTTCTCTCACTGAAATATCTCCCCAATTTCTCCCCTGAGGTATCAAGGGCCTCTTGTTTGAGAACCGCTAGTCTAGCCTATAGCTGAAGGACGTCATGATTGAGTGGAAAACGATTATATCCAGGAAAGCCGGCGATTGAATCGGAAGAGTCCCTGACACCAGATAATGTGTCTGCCCCATAGACCTTAACCCATTCGGGAAGAAGACAGAAGCCATCGCTGGCCCTTTCACCAAACCGCACAAGAAATGTATTTACAGAACTGCAATAAATGGCAACGCTGGTGAGATATGTACCATGAACTCTTTAAAGAAATCGTATAATGTTTCATCTATTGGTTTGGAGCGAATACAGTACGGTGCCGTGTCCTAACTGTTTGTTGTTTACGGTGCCGTGTCCTAACTGTTTGTTGTTTACGGTGCCGTGTCCTCACTGTTTGTTGTTTACGGTGCCGTGTCCCAACTGTTTGTTGTTTACGGTGCCGTGTCCTAACTGTTTGTTGTTTACGGTGCCGTGTCCTAACTGTTTGTTGTTTACGGTGCCGTGTCATAACTGTTTGTTTCTATAACAAAGACAAACAAAAAACGAAAGATAACGAATCTATTTCAAGTTTGCATTTTTTAAAAAAATTCTATTGTAGTTTTCTGTTAAACGGTAGTTTTTTTCGTGCCTATAAACAAGTAAATGTTATAGAAAATGTATACATAAAATGAACATAATGTGCAAATAAAAAACATTTCAATAAAACCGATTTTTTTCCCTTTCCTGTAAAATCTGGCAGGGTCTAGATCTACTTCTTTCCTGTCTTTCTGCTACATTCTGTATATCGGCTTGCTTCTTCCTAGCAAAATTATGACCGTCGTCATCTCCACGTGGTTTCTCGCGAGCTTAGTTCCTGTTTGTTCCAACTCCACGTTTTGCACAACTGAGAAATTCCACGTTAAACGTGTGTGGCTTTGGTTATTACGATAAGGAGTTAGAATAAATCGGAATTCTGAAACAGCTTGATAAGTGCCGCAACGCATTTTAAACAAGTATTAAAGTGTGTATTTCTTATATCTTTTCTACATACTAAAAATTCTTCAGTTCTTCAGAGAATGGAGATAGAACAAATACGAACTAAAGTCATGTTCTCCAAACTCAAACTCAAACTCCTGTAAAATCGAGTCCTTCCATTTTTGTGGTATCTCGATCAGGCCAGCGATATGATTTTGCTGCGTTGCGTAACTGATCCTATGGATTTTTATCTGCAGAGAGAAAGTATGAATTTCCTAAGAGTACAGATTGTCTCCAAGGAATACGTTTTCCATCATCCGCTCTGAGTGCAAGTCGCGTCCTTGGAAGGGTTTTATTGACAGCCGAGATGAAACAGATCCGCTCCTCAGATAGGTATAGATCTAATGTCATTATTGGAGATCATTATAGCTCTGACTACGTGATGATCTTTGTCGACCAGTGGTTCTAAAGTCCTGTGTGTGTGTGAGTAGGTGTAGAAGTGCGTAGGCGTGTGTCTGTGTATGTGTATGCGGAAGAGCTATTTCGGGGCAGTCAGAGCTATGTAGGTAAAACACTGACAGTGTATGATTTTTGTTACCAACTTCTGGACAGTTCCCGACGGCCATATTTAGGGGACCGTGGTTGGTATTTTATAATAATGGTAAGCTGTAGCTGGAAAACATGGTTATTGTGGCCATGTCAGCAGACAGAAAACACTGTTGTGGGCAACTAGCAGAGCCTTTTCCTAGCCCTTAATCCTAACTCTAAATCTGAAACTCAAAAGACAAATTTACGGTGCAAACCAATTGCCCTTATGGCGCCGACTCGCCGTAAAATACGAACTCAAGCTCTAACTCAGTTTACACAACTTTCCCCAGATCTATACAAAACACGTTTTAAGAATTTTACCAGCGTGATAAAATTATATGATTGTATTATTTTGGTCTTGTGTTAAACTGAACGACTCTGAATACGAAACATAAATAAAGAAAGTGTACCCAAGCCGCAGACTACTAAAATACCCAGACTGGATGAGCCCATTGTGTGACGTCACAAAACAGCGAAAGGTCCGCCATTTTAGGTTTACGATTGCGACTAACGCTTCAGAATAGCTACAATGCAGCGGTCGCTAAAAGTCCATACGGTCATCATTTATGACAATAAAAAAGGCAGATGTAGACAATAAAATGAAAGGATAGGCAAGTTAATGCATGATCAATACATGTACAACCAATCTTGAAAAATAAAAAGAAATTTCTGCTGCAGATGGAACTAGAATCGGAATTTCCCGAGCGGCGGCCGTATAACCAACATGGCCACCGCTCGGGAAATTCCCTAAAAAAAAACGACACAGCCCGAAGCTCGTGTTTCCAGTCTGGTTAATTTTTTAGTCTGTGACCCAAGCAGACAGTGAAGGGCGCAAAATGGCCGTTATCGTGCCGAGGCATCGCAAAATCCAAACTCAAACAAAACAGAACCCAATTTGGCCAGGTGGTGCAAATTTTGTTCCTTTTTATATTTTGAGTGTTTCTTTTGTGTTTAATTTATTTTTGGGGATGGGGGCAAAAGACCGTTGTTTTTTTTCCGCGCAAACACGTGACATCTCAGAAACAACAACAAAATGCCCAACCCCTTTTTTTTATCAGAGGAAGAAAAAATGTAAGTCTGATACAGCTCTCATAGTAGGGCTAGATACAGCTCTCATAGTAGGGCTAGATACAGCTCTCATAGTAGGGCTAGATACAGCTCTCATAGTAGGGCTAGATACAGCTCTCATAGTAGGGCTAGATACAGCTCTCATAGTAGGGCTAGATACAGCTCTCTTAGTAGGGCTAGATACAGCTCTCATAGTAGGGCTAGATACAGCTCTCATAGTAGGGCTAGATACAGCTCTCATAGTAGGGCTAGATACAGAATATTATAGGCAAAGAAAAAATGTAAGTCTGATACAGCTCTCATAGTAGGGCTAGATACAGAATATTATAGGCAAAGAAAAAATGTAAGTCTGATACAGCTCTCATAGTAGGGCTAGATACAGAATATTATAGGCAAAGAAAAAATGTAAGTCTGATACAGCTCTCATAGTAGGGCTAGATACAGAATATTATAGGCAAAAAAAAAATGTAACTCTGATACAGCTCTCATAGTAGGGCTAGATACAGAATATTATAGGCAAAGAAAAAATGTAAGTCTGATACAGCTCTCATAGTAGGGCTAGATACAGAATATTATACGCAAAGAAAAACGTCACAGCAAACGTTGGACTGTTTCATGATGTTTACAACTCTATTGAACTGCGTTGTCATCGGCGTGTCTGACCCAGAACGGTCATCAGTTTCAACACATGCTACAAATAATTACACATCTGTTCTCTTTAATTTGAATTATATATCTTGGATGTATCTTAACTGACATTGCATTAATAAATATTCAAAGTATGTGTGCATTTTGAGACACAAATCATAACTGTATAAAATAATGTCTGTGTGCTGTAAGTATTAATTTTACAGTTAATTCAAGCCCAAACCATTGAGGTAAAACTCATTAAACCATTGTGTAGATGTCTTCTTCTTCTTCTCCTTCTTCAAGTGCCGGATATGGAACAGATATATCGACGATCATGGTTCGTCACTCATTCCTCCGCTCGGGATGCTCTCAAAAAGACCATGTTGTCCTGGTTTTTCCCTCTCGCCCATCTGTTCTAACTCTCTAGATAATTATGTTATTCTTTGTCTACCTCTGCTTTTTTGCCTTCTATTTTTCCAGTTAGAGCAAGATGTTCAAGACTTTTATGTCGATTCAGGTGTCCCATGAACTGCAATTGCCTTCTCCTAACTGTTTTTATTAGTGATTGCTCAGTATTGGCGTCTTTCATCACCATTTAGGTGTCTTAGCAAACCAAAATAAAACAGATACAACTATACAATATATAACAGAGTGTTCGTTCATATTCCGTGCTGGACGTTCGTAAATCAAAGGTAGGAAAGTGCATCCCCTCCCAGTCTAGGACTAAATTTTACACGCATGGGGAAAACTTCATAATTATTTCGTGCCAGAAATTCACAAATTTGTACATCCTAGGCAGGAAATAGTTAAGATTCACTTGTCCAGACCAAGATGAACTGCAACGCGCATGGACAAGCTCATACATTTCGTGTCAGAGATTCGCAAAATCAGAGGCGCCAAAAAAAAATAGAAAATTCAGACATTCCTCTCACGCCACCAGAGCTATCTTCACGCAAGGCCCATCAACCATCACTTCCCAGATTTCAAAAGCTGGACGCTTAATTTTCAATCACTAGTCAGACACTTGGGAGGATATTTTCTTTCCCTCCATTTCTTGAGACGGAGACTAGTAACGAGGAAAATGCTCCGGATGACGAAATGTTTCAAGCTGAACTCGAAAAGCTGTTACATCTTAACGAAGCAAAAACGTGACATTTCTCCTGTTGCGTGACTTCGTGACTCTTAACCCTTTTGCTGCTAGGCCTAAAAATGCTCTTCCTTCATTTAGACAACCATAATAATGGATTATTGGATAGAAAGACAAGAAATATTATAAATTTAGGAGTTCAAACCATGCCGCAGTAATGTCGACCAGTATATATCGGCCTCTCAGCAATTTTAGCATGAATAAATGATACAGCCGATATATCGGCCTCGCAGCAGCTTTAGCATAAAAACCTAGAGACCATTAATTATATCGGCCGTGCGGCAGCTTTCCGCACGGTATGATGAGCCGACATATCGGCCCTGTGGCAGGAAAGGGATTGAATCATTTCTTACTGTCAGTCTGTCAGCTTTAACAGAACAGTCTGAAATGAAGCTACAATGATCTCTGGCACACTAATTTTGTCCTACTACAAGTCGCTCCTCTGTGCTAATACTCAACTTTTCGGTCATTCTGATGCTAATGACCATATCTGACGATCAGGCTTCAAGTTACAGAGGGCACACCTGTAAAGTATGTATGTTTAGAAGGCGGGGGGTGGGGGTGCGATTGGTGGGGGGTCCGATTGGTGGGGTTGAGTTTGAGTTCTGAGAGGGCAAGTCGATCCTAAAGCGGTCATAATTATTGTATTGGGAAAATGCAAGACCATAGACAGAATAATAAGAGAGTGATCGGATAGAAGGAGACTCTAGCAGAAGGTTGGGGGGGGGGGGTGGGTGAGGGTGTATGTCCAACGATACTGTGCACGCTTTCCGGTGGCGATAATGCCTTAAAATTCAACTGTCTTATAAAGGCTGTTTTTTTTTCTTCTTCTTCTCTGTTGGCTTAACACTGAAGAGAGAGAGAGAGAGAGAGGGAGAAAAAAAGAAACAGAGATGAGGGAGAGATTGATATCGACAGGGGCAAGGAAAGAGAGAGAGAGAGGAAGAGACAGAGGTGAGGGAGAGATAGAAAGAAAAGAGAGATATGAGGGAGAGAGAGAGAGAGGCAAAGAAAGAAAGAAAGAGAGAGAGAGGTGTGGGAGAGACACGAATAGAGAGGTAAGAGAAAGAAAGAGAGAGAGAGAGAGAGAAGAGGGAGAGCTAGAAATAAAGAGAAAGAGGGAGAAAGAGAAGGAACGAAAAAAGAGAGAGAAAAAAAGAGAGGTGAGAGGAAGATATAAAGAAAGAGAGAAAAGTGAGCGAGAGAGAGAGAGAGAGAGAGAAGGAAAGAAAGAAAGAAAAGACAGCGACAGCCAAAAATAGAGAGAGATGAAGTAGAGAGAGAAAGACAAGAACTTGATTTTCTCATAATTACAAGCACAATATTGAGCACTCGACATCAGCCCGAGCAACATCTCATCCAACACTATCTGTTAGAACGTCAACCTCTCATTTCTCGGAGACTTGTTATTATTTTCACACCTACTAATCACCTCGTACCCCGCGCATGCGCTCACCAAGATCCGCTACAGCCCAGGGAAGACAATGCAGGTTTATGATGCCCAAGGCTTAATGGTAAAAACATATTTCGTACAGAAAAAGGAAGTAAGACATTCCCTCGATGTTTTTGAGCGCTCTTAATGACGCGACGGCTGTGGTATAATGAGGCCTAACTAACTAATTGTCAGAAAAGCGAAATTTTTCTTTAACGAGCGGCCCTGACCTCTGGGTAGAGATGAAACCTGGAAGTAATTTTAATGTTCATCCTTTTTTTCTTTTTCTTTTAATCGAGATACGTACATGCTCAGTCATTATCTCTCTCATTAATTGTTCAACCTCGTTTCATAATCAACATCCCTACCGGAATCCAACGTGTGCGATTTACGTCAAGTTTGATCAAAGGAATGACGCTGTTCCTGCGTAGGTGGGCTGATTACGACATCTCGACCACGTCGGTTTGATGTAAGAAATGCGCCCCAACGGTAATCCTACCACTTACAAAATCCTAAACAAATCTACGTCGGATTAACGTCAGGAAGTTGGATTGGGGTGTTTCTAAAGAAACAGTCAAATATTTTGTGCCAAATGAAATTTAAATCTTCAAAGTATCAATATATTTGATCATAGATGTTCAACATGTTAGTGACCGTACGTTCCCACAAGTGGGGAGAAAGGGCAGGGTGTCAAAAGTGGCCAAAGTCGAGAGTACCCAGCCAGCGGCCGGATGGAAATGGCATGCGTAGGAATGGCGTCGTTTGTATAACGCAAGTATAGAGCAAAATTGTTATATCTCCAGGTTTATGGATTGGGGTCCATAATGGCAATACTGTAATTGCTAATAATGACAAACTGCTTCTTGCATTTTTTTTTTTCGTTATTCCGCTATCTTTAACCAGATCCAAGTTACAGAGAAGCAGTATTGTTGTACCTCCCTTAAAAATGAGATAGTTGAGACCAATATTGTGGTGTTTCCGAGTAAGCTCCCATTATTCACAAACATGGATATATATACAACAATTTTGTTCTATTCCCCCGACATAGGAATGACATCGTTCCTGCGTAACATCACCGGTAACGACATCATGGTGTTGACGTCGATCCGGTGAAGAAACCTGCCACTAGAATAATACTACCAACTCCATGGAAATCTTACGTCAAATTGACGTAGGAATTTGGCTGGATACGTAGTTGATGAATAGCCTCACGTCATAAATTCGGTGTCGGTGTCTTTGTTATACAGATAAGTTCCTTACTGAATACTGGATGGTATAGTATGGAGAGAATTCTAGTTACTCTTTGACTGGGGCATTCACCCCCGTGAGGTATTTGTACACTGACGCCACAGTGTTTTATAGGTGACAGCTAGAATGACGCTGATATACAGGAACCTCATTATGAGACCAGTAAAGTTGTGATCTGGTAGTAGCATTTATCCAATAAGCAATTATAGGGAAATCCGACGCAGAGGATTGACGTTGATACCCTCTAGGCTCCATGTCTAGGGGACAAGGTGGTCTAGAGGCAAGGTGCTCGCCTCTCATGCCAAGGGTCTCGGGTTCAAAACCCTGTCGGTGCAGGCATGTTGGAAGTTTGGGATTTTTCTCATATTTTCGTGTCCCTGATCCTATTGGGGGGTGAGATCGAGTACCTAGTCTTCTCGGACAAGGACGAAAAAAATTCGGAGGGCCCACGTTGAGCACGTTAAAGATATCTTGGCTGTTGGAAATCATGAAGGGTAGGCCGAACAGGCAGCTGCCCGGGCAAAATCAAATAAAATCCATCCCTATCATTCCCTCCCCCTCCCCCGTCATCTCCCCCCGCCCCCTGCCCCCAACCGACCGGTGCTGCACTCTGGCGACGACGTGCCTGCTCCAATGGTAACTGGGCTGGAATGGCACGAAGGCAAATTTCCCAAGTGGGGCGAAAGAAAGTATACAAAATACAAAAAATACAAATACGAAATGTATCACCAATGATACGGAGGCATGATTGTATCACTCGGTTGCAATTCCCGCAAGAACTCAGCACGAGAAAAGTAAGTTATTTTTAGTGTTTTCTTTCTACCCAATATACACAATTAGTCCACTACAAGATCATGAAATGCGCTTTAATTATGCCCCTAAGAACATTCACAAAATCAGATTTTGCGTACAAGCAAAAATGGGGGCGAAGATCAGAAGGTTTTAAATTTGCTGATAGGAGTGATGTCGTTCCTACGTAGATCCGCTGGTTACGGCAGTTTGGTGTAGACAGTCAGACCTGCAGTAATCCGACCAACCCTCAGGAAATCTTATATAAATCTACGTCGAACTGATGTAAGGATGTTGGCTGGGTACCCTCCCGCGTACCTTCTACATTCTCAGTCCTAGACCCGAGAACAACGTCATGGTTAGGCCCGGCACGCACTAGCCAATTTCGATCAGCTGTCTTATTGGATAGTAACGACAAGACCTATCGTTTCACTGAGACTTCCCGCAAAGCCAATTCGTTTTTTCTGTCTGTCTGAAACCAAAGACTCTAGAATTGATAAGATAAGACAGCTGGTGCTTTTAGCGTTCACAGATTTTGCACCGACACCTAGCCGCGAAGGCGCCGAAGACACGAAAAGTGCCGTATTTTACAAAGCCAAATTGGGAAAATATTGAATTTTGTTCACTGTTCAGCTATCCCTCTTGGCCTTGATTGACGTCACTTATTATGGAATTATACCCTCAGCCGCTGTGGGAAAAACTATAGCTATATTTTCCTTTTTTTTTTTTTAGTCACAGTAGCAATGTCACAATTTTGCATCATAAATTTACCATTATATCAAGCATTCTTTTCATACTTTGCACCATACGACCCGCACCCGATCAGCGCGCAAACTGTGTGCAGGTTTTTTTTTTTAGTGGTGCGAAGAAGACAGTGTCTCATCTTATCGTTTCTAGTATCTTTGTTGAAACTCAGTTTCATGACGTCACCAATCAACTGGTTGGCCAATCAAAATTGTCTTGTGGACGCACGCGCCCTACGTCACAAAAAAGATGATTTTGAAAAAAGAGGAAAAAAAAAAGGTTGAACTTGGCCAATGGGTTGTACTTGGAATAGTCACACGACGTAGGCTATGCATACCTAGTTCAATTTCAAAGGTCTACAATCGTTTGGTCAGAACTGATCATACAGCTAGCAATCCTACGTCAATACGGCATAGTTTTCCGTAGGATTACCATAGAGGCAGGTTCCCTTCGTCATACCAACGTCGGCGCGATGTCGTAACCAGCACATCTACATAGGAGTGACGTCATTTCAATGTGCAAACGTGACGTCAATCTTAAACGTGGGATATCCGTACTGTTGCTGCGTGTGAATTACACAGGGCTTTCCAAGTGGTTTCCTGTCATATCAATAGGACTATTTTTAGAAAACTGTGACTTAACCTTGGTGTTTTGTCAGGTCTCCAATAAGTTTGTTTATTTTGTAAGAACTAGTCCTACCGACGTCACTTTCGAAACAATGACGCCACTTGTGGGCACGGTGACCAAATATGTCAGAGACGCAGATGTCCTCTCCCTCCCAGCCACGTTGTCGAAGAGTGTCTTCAAAAAACACCCGTGAGAAATGTAGTTAAAATAGACCTAGACATTGAGATTCTGTACATCTCTCTTGATTTTCCAGTAAAGTAAACGAACATCTGTGAGTGGATGTGTGAAAAACCAAATTCCTGCGAAAACAACAAGGGGAAATTTTATCTATGGAAATTGAGATTTGTCTGTAATATGAAAGATTAGCCATTTTTCTGCGTTCAGTGAAAATGTTTATTTGAAATCATCTCAGAAATATATTAGTTTTGGTCTTTTTAAGGGGTATAAAAAATTTCACCTTAAGCCCGATTTCGACAGATCCCCTCACATTTTATCACTGACTCAGAGGTGTGTGTGTGTGGGGGGGGGGGGGGGAGGAGGTCTCAAGCAATAGAAAAAATGAATGACTTACCTGTCCAGCCAGACTACAAACAAGGCAGCTAGGAAGAGAGTATCGGTCAAACACTTAGTGACCAAATACATGATACAAGACTTGTTCTTCAGCACTCGACTCATGAAGATTCCGACTGAGGTCAAATTTCCTACCAGCCCAAACACACACAGCACCGGGATGACGTATTTCTGGAGTTGTCTGATGGCTTGGTAAGCGGGGTCAGACTCCGCGTCACCGGCGGCGTCATTGTAGTCGTAAAGTACGTATGGTGTTGAGGTGGTAGAATTTGTAGGGCCGGTGGTAGCGTTGAGCATGGTGGAAGTTAGATTTGGGGTCAAGGTCATGAGATGCTCCACGACAGGCTGGTGGTAAGGTAAGGCGACGGGCTGGTGTGAGCGATTGTCTTTCACATGAGAGAATTCTGGGATATTTGACATCTGGGAGTTAGACACTGTTTTCATCTTTCTCCAAGGAGGTTAGAAGATATCCAGGTAAAGTGGCTCAAGCGAATACTTCAGTCGCCGAGCAGGCAGCACCCACTGAGATTCATTTATGGCTTGTGAATGTAGAGTTGATACATCACTTTCCTTCAAATGGAAAAAAAAAGGTTCAAGTCAGTTTAGTACATAAAATGTCATTTGCAGTAAAAACATGGACAGAATATGCACGTTAGGGACAGCACTGCGAGAGACATAATAACACACTGGCCCAAACCCACCGACCTGAATACCAAACTCTACGGTGCTCTGCCAGAACTGCACAAAACCGTAAATTTTCTTAAAAGAACAAATCTGCAGATTTAGATTGGTGAACGAAAGAAGAAGAAGAAGAAAGGATCCGCTGGTCCAGAGGCAAGGTGTTTGCACCTCACATGCCGAAGGTACCGGGTTCAGTTCTCAGTCGGAGCATGCATGCTGGAAATTTGGGGGAATTTCCTGTCAATGATCTTATGGTAGGTACGACCGAACACCTAGTCCTCTCGCATAAGGACGAAAAAATAGGAAGGCCCGTTTGCACGTTAAAGATACCTAGGCAGTTGGAAGTCGAGCAGAGGAAAGTTAACAAGGCCGGCTGCCCGGGCAAAATTTAAAAAAAAAACAAACTGAGATCCTCCGAAAACAAAATCACAAACGTGACAGAAAAAGATAGAAATACTGAAAAAAAAAAAAGTGACAAGAAAAAGATATGAGACAGCTTTGAAACTATCCTCCCTGGGTGTTATATACAAATATGTACATATACCCACAATTTTATTCTCCCACCACAAACTACATTATTTTTAAGGAATTTAAGTGAAAACCGCATATTTCTGGGTTTTGTCGTTATCTAGGGATTCTCGACGTAAATTTTGCAATTCAGTTTTATGATTACACAATTTGTAGTGTAGGATTTAGATATAGGTAAGAATAGAACAAAGACCAGAGAATACAATTAAATAATAGCATCAGTCAAAATTATGTCAGAACTAAGCTGATACCACAAGCACGGCTGTGAAACCAGATACTGAGGAATCTTCATTTGATACCCTATAGATCCGGCGTTACGAAACTTTGATTAAAAAGACTCTGATGAATTCTGGACAACGTAATTCATTAAATGATCTAGTAGCGGATCCTGTGACATTATCCAATCGGTCAAGCCCAGCTCAGTGCGGCTCAGCCTGTTTGTTGCTTGCGTGGCTTATGACGTGTCTTATAATGAAGATTTGAACTCAATCACCTTAGTATTTCACAAAACTGTTTTTCGTTCTGACGTGTTTTGAAATGAAATGAGATATCGGGGTGTGTGTGTGACGGGGGAGCATGAAGCGCTAAGGAATTGGTTTGTTTCACTGACGTCAGCCAAAATAGTGATGTATCCTCACTCCTCAGTGCACGGCAGCCGAGCAAGCGCACCTGCAATGATTAGTTATACTCCAAAAAAAGAAGATATAAAACATTTGGGAGAACGGATCATAACGTCAGTGCTCCACACTAATGACATTCGACGTTTTTGACACATTTGAGATATGAAGAAGAAAAACTGTTTCGTTCTTGTGGTGACTTATGCCATTATGATTCTATTGGATTGTTACGTTTTCCTATTGGCACATTTCTTTTTCTGTAGTATTATCTGACAGCCCTCACGCTCAAGAATACAATGAACCATCAATTCTCTCATGCCATTATCGTAGAGACGTGACCACATTGCCCTTCAACTTCCGACGGAAAACGAAATGCAATTTTCAATTTCCTCCGACCACAAGTTCTAATGACGTCAAGTGAAACAAAGCTAGGTTTTCTTTTGTCATCTGTCGCCATCTCATTGAAAACAAAAACCAAAAGGGAAGTGCTGTTTGCAATATATGCTTTTTTGCTTGAACTATGATTTTATATCATTTTATCTTATTTAGAAACGTTTAGGGTTAGGGCTAGAATTGTGCTAGGAAATACATTTAATTAGTTGGCCATAATAACCTTTGAGCTGGCCACTTTAGTTTTTGTTTATTCCAGCTACACTTTTTGCACAACTGAGAAATTTGACTTTTGCTATTCTGATATTATAACATAAGAGTTACTAATTCGGATGTTTGGTGCTGTTACAAGTAGGTACGTACCCCCAAGTTTTTTTTTGCGCTAGGGGTACGTATCTGAAAGTATTTTGTGACTCTAGAGCAAGAGAGTCCTCCCGACATGGTACCGAAATACTCCTAGCAACAGCCTTAACTAATATTATTCTTTTAGGTTTTCTTTTTATTTTCCTACTGCTTTTTGGTTGAAAGGGTAAGGGGGGGGGGCAGGGTTAGGGATTGGATAAGATTTAGGGTTGAGGATAAGGACGGGGTTAGGGATAGGTATGTTTACGTACGCGTTCTTAGCTCAAAAGATTTGATGACCGTACGTACTTATAAGAACAGCCTTTGCAGAATAAATCACCATGTCACTTACGTAGCATCACAGACTAATAAATTAACCAGACTGGAAACACGAGCTTCGGGCTGTGTCGTTTTTTTACGGAATTTCCCGAGCGGCGACCGTATAACCAACATGGCCGCCGCTAAGGAAATTCCGATTCTAGTTCTATCTGCAGTAGAAATTTCTTTTTACTAGCCGAGTTGCCCGGCCCTGCCCGGGATAAATCGATTTATTAGTTTCAGTTCTGGGGGATTATTATGGACCTGCTTCATTTTGCCTGTTCCTTTAGCTTTATTTTATTTTTGTTTGTTTATTTGTTTTTAGATAAGTTTTACTGCTCTCCCTTTGGGCGTTGACATCCTGCGCATCCCGTCAGCATCCATCAAATGGCAATGATTTGCGCACGGGTTAGTTTGTTTGTTAGTGAACATATCGCAGGAAGTGATAACGTCATGTGTAGGCGGACGTGGGCTATTATTAGAAACATACATCAATATCTTATTAATCGTAAATTTCGGATCAAACGCTCTCGTGAATTTAGTCTTTAATTATAACCGCATTTACCGATTAACTCAGAAATAACAAACGGTTTTGTTTGTGTATAGCGATAGGAACAATGTTCGCTATCCCATAATTTTTATGTGCCAAATTTCAGGTCGGTGCGTTGTGTAGTTTCCGAGTCCATAGGACTATTAGGGGTTTTGTTGTAGCTTTATTATATAGATTTGTCAAGATTTGTGCATGTATTAATTTCTTGGTGCGGAACCCAACTTCCGCGTTCAGTAGGCGCGTCAAAATGGTATCATTCAAAATTGTAGCTATGCTGAAGCGTCGGTCGCTACCGTAAACCTAAAATGGCGATGGTTCATGACCTTTCCCTGTTTTGTGACGTCACACAATGGGATCATTCAGTCTGGGTATTTTATTAGTCTGTGCGTAGCGTTACGTTAGTTGAACGTATCTAATTCACGTCACGCGTCGGATGTCCGAAATTTCAGTTTACACAGTTCTGAGGCCACAAAAACCAGGCAGGCAACCATTGCTGATTCTGAAGTCTTTGCGTGTATTTAAGTTTGGTTTTAATTACTATCAATTTTTTAAATCTGGATAGATGTCCTTAAATATGGAAATCAGCATCAGAAGTACTAACCGTTTTATCTTGTTGTTTTTTTAAGAATTATTATGCACATGTTCCCCTTTGTTATTTACTTTCTCGCCAAAAATAATTTTATTTTGTATATGAAAATGTATACACAGTAAGATTTTCATTACCAACTTGTCTCCAATTTCAGAAAAAAACCTTTTGTGGTCATTTCGCCATCTAAAAAGCTTTCAATGGTCAGTTCGTGAAACTTATTACTAGTGCAAACCTAGAATTCATCAAAAAACGTTCCCCCTCCCCCAAAAATTCACCGTGTGCAAGCTAAACTTAACCATTGGCTGCATGATGCACTAAGTCACCTCGTGGTCGTTTTTCTTTTCATTGAGGTAGGGATAGGTGACCAAATGAAAATGTCAATTCCTTAATTCTGAGTACGTCCCATCTCCTTTTATAAAACGTGCCTTAAACAGCATAAACGCTGGTTCTCATGAAGTGCCTTTTTTGTGTTGTTGTTTTTCTGTGCGCCAATTTGCTGATCACATTTTTTTTTCGAAAAGTATTAGCCCTCCAGGCAAGTCCACATTTCTACTTGTAGGAAAATATTCTGAGACTGTGAGAATTTGATCATAGGGGCATGGTTAATGGGTTTTCGTGATCATTTGATTGATTTAGTGTTTGTTGTAAAAATTACTAAAAATAACCTTTGTCTTCTTGAATTCTCGTGGGAGCTGCAGCCGAGTGACACATTTCTTTGCATCACGTGTCATACATCTGGCCCAGAGGGTTAAATATCAAAGATACGCTTACATAGTACTCTTACGAATCATATAATAATGGAGCTTGAGCCCAACTTTGTTCCCGCAAAGGCTTTTTTACTACGCACCGTAGAGAAATGAAACTGGGCACATGTATATAAAATGTATCAAGCCTGTACGTGTCGAGCTCATTTTTTCCCGAAACTCTTTACTTTTTCCAGAAATTCAGTTATAATTTTCAGTTATCAATTCATGATTGCGAATACGACGTGGTAATGTACTTCCGTCAAGTTCGACATTTCCGTCTCTTACCGGAAATGTAAACTAGAGTTCACGATCCAGCCACGCCAAGAAAACTTTGATACAGAGTGTGGTGTGAGGTGAGTGCCATTCATTCATACCAAGAAAACTGTGCGTAAATATTTAGAGTGTGCTTTAAGCTCGGAAGGAAATATTTCATTATAGATCTCGGAGTGTCAGTCATGCCAAGAAAACTTTGTCGAAAGGCTAGATCTAGGCCTCTTACACCTCGAGGGTCGAACTAGGGCTAATGCTCAAAGTAGTCAAAAACGGAAAATGTAATAATAATATTTTTTTTAAAAAACAACGTAATTTTTGAACAAGTCCCACTGCCGCTCACACAGCTCGGATTTGCGTGAAATTTTACATGTGCCTGCGCTTTAACCCGCAAAAGGTTCTTTTTTAATTTTAGATTTGGAGTCTTGAAAAGGTGGGGAAGTATTTTTTTGAGTCTGAGTTTGGTTTATGCCGCTAATTGACTCCCTCCGATCCTTCATTTTTTACGAACACATGAGCCCATGAAAAATTCTAGGTGCGCACAACTGTGCACTGTGTACTACTGTAAGACTATCCTATCTATCTATTGATCGCCAGTTTTATGTGGATGACCCAAAGTGTCTCGACATCAATGTCTTTGTGCTGATTCCTTTCGGTCTGGAGTGGTGAGCTTTGTTTTTTTTACCATTCGAAGAATGGGACAGTTACTAGTACCTACAATAGAAATAGATTCAGCAACTATTAGAAAACTCGCGCTTTCATTGGATGAAAAAGACGCGTAAGAAAAAAACAACTGAAAACACGCTCAATGGGAACAGTTTTTAACTACCAACTACCAACTACCCGCATCACAAAATTTGGTGCACGAGATTATGATCAAGACCTCCATTTACAGCGCAGACATAACAAAAACATCGTCAAGCAGGCTGTCTGAGCTGAGCCATTATTTCATACATTTTAAAAAACGAACGCTATATCGTGTGCTTAATTTTTTGTTTGTTCCCAATTCCACTTTTTTGCACGTCTGAGAAATTCGATGTTAAACGTTTGCGGCATTATGATAAGAAGTCAGAAATTAATCGTAACTGTGAAACAGCTTGATAAGTGCCTCTGCGCATTTTAAAGAAGTGTCAAAGTGTTATACCTCTTCTACATGCTAAAAGATCTCCAATTTTCCAGAAAATGGAGAAAGAACAAACAAGTCTAAGGTCGCAAATATTTTGACTGTAACTTTGTCTTTCATGTACTAATGCTCCAGATATCGCACCCACCTTGTCATGAACTCACTCAAGTGTACTCGCAAAATGAGCGTACAACTTTTTCCTTTTTGCCCCATTTTGACATCGCAAAATGCGGATACTTTGTTTTGTTTTTGTGACAAATATTTTATTATGAAATCGTTGGAGGATTTTTTTTATTCATAATGATTAAAGGAGAATACAAATCGATTATATATTTCCAATTAATATTTATAACCTTAAATGTATTTTTAAGATAGTAAAAAATACATTATTTGTCTCGCGGCCACGTGAAATGAGTCTGATGTCAATAGATGTCTCAGTGTGAAAATCGGACTTTTAGTGGTAGTGGGTCGGAATATATCGAATTTTTTGTTTTTCACAGGAACATACATTTTAGTCATTTTTCTATCATAAAATAAAGGTTTTCTGCATCAGCTCGACTGTTTTCGGCTTTTCCCCATGAAAAGCCTGTCAAGGGAATCTGTATAATTATATATCTCAATATCTCCAAATTTTCAGATCCGACTTTTTTCACCTAACCTCTTGGCATTCCAAGTCAGTTTCCCTCGCTAGAAAAATTGGCACCTTCGCACTTGCTCGGTTTCATGATAGGACAAGGGAAATGCAAAAATGTCTTGCCCGGGTGAAAAGGTTGAGATGAGTTGTAATTCTGTTCCATCAATACAATTATTGTCATCACGGGCGGATATGTCAGTGTATGTTGTCAAGCAAACATCTCTAGGCTCCTGAACACGGGAAGAGTTGCTGAATCAACCAGGAGAGCTTACTGCTGAAAGCATATTTTTTTCCGCAAGAGATTTGGGCTAAGACAGAGGTTCTTAACTCTTCAGTGCACAGACAAATCTTAGTTAAGAAAACTAAATCTGAAACATGCAAAACTGATATCAAATGGTGAAATAAAATGGAAAGTTAATTTAGATAAAATGAAATAATTTTTGAAAACAAGTAAATAGATAAATTATCAGGCAAAATTATTTACTGATAAATAATTTTTTTTTTTTTTAATGTGTTCCAAATGAGCTAACGTGTCGTAGACATGAAACCGGGCGCTAGAGGTTTAATACGGGGGTAAATTTACTCCCTAGGGGTCAATTTTGCCAGTCCTCGTGGGGTAAATTTCCTGATTCTGGTTTTGTTCTGGTGTACTGGTATTTGTTAATTATTGGTTGTCTCGACCCCATTTCTTGTTTATTCCAACTCCACCTTTTGCACCGCTGAGAAATGACATTAAACGTTTGAGGCTTTCGTTATTATGAAAAGGAGTTAGAATAAATCCGAACTGTGAAACAGCTGGGTAAGTGCCATAACGCAGTTTTAACAAGTGTCAAACTCATTTCTTATACCCCTTCCACACACTAAGAAATCTCCAGTTTTTCCAGAAAATAAAGAGAGAACAGACAAGAAATGTGGCCGCGTATTTCAAAATAACATTGTCTGCTAATATAATTGTTATTGATATTCACACTTTAAAAATGATAATGATGTTAAAAAGCCGTATTTTACGATTTCCATTTTATCGGTTGCTTTATTATGGTAGAAGTGAAAACTCAACTTACTGAACAAAATTTACTTTTGAAAAGTTGCCAGGGATAAACGGGGAGAAGAACTGTTGGGAACCCCCGAGGTAAAAAGATGGCTTTTCGTCTCGCGCGGCAAATGGCATAATGTCCTGTATTACCATGCTTGTCATTCTTCGTACGTTTCTGAGTGCAGAAGTTAAAAGCGTCATTATTTTCGCAAAAGTCTATCATGCTATCTCAGACAGACAAAGTGAATATTCCACCCTGGGTTTCCAAGGTTGTCAGTTGTAATATTTCGTAAATCTTATTGATGGAACGCAAAATGTCCATTAGGCCTGAAGGCCATGCGAAAGACCTCCCCAGGCGGGCTTCGACGGATATAAGATTCCTTACGAAGCTGTGGGCGATCACTTCAATAAAGTTCACCTTGTGTATTGATCATTTCACTGCGTGGTTAAACGGTTGGGGCTATCTTATTACAGACAGACAGACACACACACACACAGACAGACAGACACGAAAACAAATTTAGACGGACCGTCATATATACAGACAGACGGACGGACGGGTGGATGGGTATATAGATAAACAAATGGAAGGATACATAGGATGGGTGGATAGATGTATGGATAGATGGATGTGTGGGTAGAATATACAGATGGAAGGATACATAGGATGGCTGGATAGATGGATGGATGGACAGATATGCAGATGGATGGATACATAGGATGGATGGAAGGATAGAAGGATGGATGGACAGATCTCCATACATGGATTGATAGACGGAAACCTTTAGTTCTCACAAAAGAGAAGAATCCTTAGGTCAAAAGATTGTGTGTGTGTGTGTGCGAGAGAGAGAGAGAGACAGAGCGAGAGAGAGAAAGAGAACCAGATCTTAGATTCTCACAAAAGAGAGAAAGAAAGAGGAAAACCCCTTATTTCTCAAGAGAGAGAGAGAGACAGAGCGAGAGAGAGAGAGAGAGTTAGAGCCTCAGTTTTCAAGAAAGAAAGGAAGGTAAGAAAATCCTTAATTCTCAAGAGAGAAATAGAGAAAGAAAGAGAGAGAGAGAGAGAGAGACAAACAGACAGATCTTTAGTTCTTATGAAAGGGAGGAAAAATCCGTATTTCTCAAAAGACAGAGAGAGAGGGAGAGAGAGAGAGAGAGAGAGAGAGAGAGAGGCCAACAGATCTTAAGTTTTCACGAATGAAAGAAAGAAGGAGGGAAAATCGTTATTTCTCAAGAGAGAGAATCAAGAGATAGACAGACAGACAGATCTTCAGATCTCACGAAAGAAAGACAGGAAAGAAAAATCCGTATTTCTCAAAAGAGAGAGAGAAAGAAAAAGAGAGAGAGAGACAGACAGAATTTTAGTTTTGAAGGAAGAAAGAGAGGAAAAACTTAGATTTCTCAAGAGAGAAAGATCAGAGAGAGAACCAGATCTTTAGGGCTCATGACGGAAAGACACAAAGGAAAAATCCCTAATTTCTCAAGAGAAAGAGAACGAGAGAGCAAGAAAGTAAATTAGGAAAGAGAAAGCGTTTATACACAGTCACACCACCATAAACAAATTCATACCTCACAAATATGAATAAATCCCTCCAACTGTCAGCGCGTACTCACATTTCTTAGACACCAGTTGTTAGACACACAACTTTATGAGTGAGTACAGGTTTCTATCCCTGCAGTTCCATGCTGCTAGCGAGCTCGCGCGTTTGTCGTGAGTACATTGACCGTCTGGCATGACGATGGCGGTCGCAACGGTGATGGTGGTAGTGGTAGTCGTGGCTCAGCTGCTGGCTGGTGGAGTGTGGAAGCGTGTGGTAGATTGTTGTAGTCTGTGGTGTCGTCACGCACCGTGAGCTGTTCTGCGCGTGAGAAATGAAGCAGTTACTGGCCTGTGTTAGTAATAATGATGATGATGTTGGTAGTGTTGGCATGATGAAGTGGTTGCTGATGATGGGGTGGTAATTAGGGGCCATCCATGAAGAATATGCACTCGATTTGGGCAATTTTGACAAGCCTCCTATCTCCATATGTGCACTTTTTATACGCTTAGTTTCAGCCTCCCCTTTCTCCATCTCGTCATTTCTGGAAGAGGTCCAACTCTACAAGTTGATTTAACTCCTTGTTTGCCAATCACCGATATATCGGTTTTTCCGCTGATCACGTTTGTGCCATTCACCGATGTATCGGCGGACAAGAATGCTGGGCTATTTTGTTTCGGGAAGAAAGTCACCTTTCTATATTAGTACATGTTGCTGTAGTTAGTCTTCATTCATCTCCCCCACTATTTTCTTCCTGTATCGGCCAACATGGAAATGTTCATGGCACACAAAAAAGTTAACAGACTTTAATCATATTATTATTTACAGAATTCATACAGACATACTTTTCAGCACGGGCCTTTTCCCGTTGGATCTTTAATTTCACTTTTATCTGATCTTACCTACAGGCAACTAGAGGGCTGCCAGCTGGCCCAAAGAGAAATAATAACGAAAAAACCGCGAGCGGCGAAAAGTGGCCGTTACCGTGCCGACGCCCCGTTAAACCCAAACTCACAGTCAAACTCAACCCCCCCCCCCCCCTTTGCACGAGCGCATGACCATTAGAATTGTGAATGTCGATAATAAAGTCTCGATATTTTAAAACTTAAAGAGACATAAGCTGTTGGGTTACATGAAAATCGAGTACCTCTTGAAAAAGTAAAATGGTTCATTTGCTCGAAACAAAAAACAACAACTAACCAAAGCTTTTAAGGGGTAAACCAGACCAAGTCTTGCGCAGGCTGAGCACCTAAAGAGGTAAGATAAGATAAGGTATGACTTTATTGTCCTGTTTCCAGGAAATTTGTTGTCACAGCATTCAGTAACAGTACAACAGCAAACACAATATCTAAGACCTATAGGTCTTTAACGCATAACACACATTCGTACATTGCTCACACAACAATACCAGCAAGTAAGAACATTACTCACATACAACACTGTAAGAACAATCCATTAGGAAACCTAACAAAAGCATATTACATCAGGAAACACCACTGCTTCGAATTGCAGATGGCAATAAAGATCGTCTATGGCGCTCTCTGTTTGTTTTTAAATACAGTATTCGTCCACTTCTTTGGGATCGAACTATTTGACGGTACAAGGAGGTTGGGGGGGGGGGGTCATTTAAAGTTGTTTTTAGTTTCTGTTTACACGAAAACACAAATAACCCATCAAAGTCAATTATTGGGCATTATGCATCACACTAGTATAACACTACTGACAACCCACAACGTGGTGGTATGAGCAGTTAGAAGTGTTATAGATACTGTGATGTTTAAACAGGAGATGGTGAGCCACCAGTGTGGGGCCTAGGCCAGCCTTGATCTGGTTTACTCTTAATTCATTACCGTACCATAACTGAACGTTTCAAGTGAAACATGAACCTACGGGTCCCAAACCCAGCGAACCTACGGAGTCCCAAACCCAGCGAACCTACGGAGTCCCAAAGCCAGCGAACCCACGGGGTCCCAAACCCAGCGAACCGACGGGGTCCAAAACCCAGTGACCTACGGAGTCCCAAACCCAGCGAACCTATGGGGTCCCAAACCCAGCGAACCTACGGAGTCCCAAAGCCAGCGAACCTACGTAGTCCCAAAGCCAGCGAACCTACGGGGTCCCAAACCCAGTGAACCTACGGGGTCCCAAACCCAGTGAACCTACGGGGTCCCAAACCCAGCGAACCTACGGGGTCCCAAACCCAGTGAACCTACGGGGTCCCAAACCCAGCGCACCTACGGGGTCCCAAACCCACCCACCCCCACCCCACACCCCCAATGCAACCGTGTACGCTTTTCATACGCTGGGAGCAAAACCTTCCTCTCGGATCTCGGCCCCATCCCGGATGTACTGTATGTATGTCCTCGAGTTGATGATGGATTTGTCTTGTAGGGGAAATGTTTGTGTTCTGTGGTGAATGTAGTCATTCTTTTTTTTTTTTGTAGAGGTGATGAATAGGGTGAACGGGGGTGGAGGGGGGGGGTGATGAAGGGGAGGCGATGATTGATGTGGAATTTGCGTTGTAGTTGTGGGAGATGCTGGAACTTTTATACAAGTGTTGTTGCAGTTGATGGTGGTGGTGGTGGTGGTGATGATAGATGATGCAGAGGTTTGTATGGTCAGGATAATAGTTGTAGCGGATGTTTATATTGATAGGGGTGTTGTTGATTGATGATGATGATGGTTGTAGGTGGTGTAGCTGTGGTTGGGGATGGTGTAAGGCTGATGGCTCACTGCTGAGACAAAACTGTTTTAGTTCGGTTTTCCTGTGAGATGTAAACTACTGAGTTAAGCTGGACCTCGCCCACTGGCCAAATTGAAACAAGTATTCTATCTCACCAGTTCCAGCACGATCAAGTTGCCTTGAGTTAGTTGGTCGAGAGAGATTTGGCGCTCTGGGTCAAGTCTCGCTTATCTCCGTTTCAGTGTGAGATGTGAACTAGGGAATTAAACGAGACCTCGCCCGCTGAGTTAAGTACATTTCGAGAGATGTCTGCGCAAAGACATTATCGCCAGTTTTGTAAATTTTACAGGAGAGCGATTTCAAAGTTTGATATGAAGTATCAAATATATCTGTTACGACGTTTAAACCCTCATCAATAATTAGATGAAGTAACTAATGGAATTCGCATCATGTCAAAATGTTGTACTTACACCAAGGCGAAACAGAGTATTATACGAAAACAAACTAAAAATATTCAAGTTAGGGTGTTTGCGCAGGTACCCCTCTATTTTGTCTCCGTTTTGGTGCGAGATGTGGACGATGGATTTAAACCGGGTTTGGCCCACTGAGTCAGGGCTGTTGTGTGTCTTGGTTAAAATGTGAACTCTACATCGGGGGATCGGGGTGGTATGTTGGTAGTCATAGAAGTTCTGATGTCATGATGGTTGTTGTCACGGTAGATTCTAATTGTTTTCAAGTGATCGGTAGTTGCCTTAGTGTTGGCAAACGGTGATAATTTGTGTGTGTGTGTGTGTGTGTGTGTGTGGGTGGGTGTGTGTGTGTGTGTGTGTGTGTGTGGGTGGGTGTGTGTGTGTGTGCGTGTGTGTGTGCTTAAGTACCTGGCGGACTGTCCGCTCACCGTTCACCGATCGATTTCCCTGCAGTGTTTTGCACAGTTTCGTGCTCTAGAAATGGTTTTTTTTTTTGTTAATATATATATTTTTTTTAATAATTCGATCTAATTCTTATTTTTTTTTTACAGAATGTGAGTGTGCATGAGAAAACCCACAATGCGTCGGCAAGATGACATTTTGAGTTCTGTACATATAATAAAAGACAAGACATTTCTGATAAATTGAAGTCAGTGACCCCCCTAAAACAAGATTTTGAGAAAACGACATTTAATCCTATAAGTGGCAATAGCTAACTGACCAAGTAATATTGGAGTGATTGCTGTTAGGAGACCGTAGTCTAATAACTAAGCCATTATAGAGATCATAGTGAGTGGTGTTCACTGCTCATCTACATTTCTTCCTGTAACATGCCACGGTCCCCTAGAAACAGCCAAGTCGGAAGTTTCTGGATCTTGTTAGGGGACCGTAGTCTAATTACAAAGCCTTTATAGAGATCATAGTGAGTAGTGTTCACTGCTCATCTACAGTTTACCCTGTAACATGCCACGGTCCCCTAAACAACAGCCAAGTTGGAAGTTTGTGTCGGACCCATATTTTCACTTCAAAGCCGTTTTTCTCAAAATCAGCTCTGCCGACTTATGCCGGGTTTTCTCATGCACACTCACAAAATGCAAAGCAACAAACTCAAAATCTGGCTACAGTCAAATAAATCAAATTTCATATACACCAGGTTTAGTTTGAAATAGCAGCCCATGCAAAATTTCAAATAATAAAATTCTAACAGAAAATGTTGCTGATCCCACTCATTCTGAACCAGAACGGGATTAGATCTATACCTAGCGCGGTGGTATTTTGTCAGTGCATGGGATATTAAATTTCTCCCCAGGGACACATTCCAACCGCTTGATTAGTCTTCATGGTAATTACGGTGTTCACGCCATTAATTTTCCCTCTGTTTTCGTGTAGATCTGACATCCACTGTCAATCCCGGATGGTTAGGCTTGAATAATTGACAGTCCCAGCGCCAGGGGACATCTATAGAGTACGTAGCCCAAGAAGGGAGAAGGGTAGGAGGGTCGACACCCTGGGTATGAAAAGGGTGCATGAGGGAAATGGGAGGGGGGGGGGCAATCATGGCGAACCCCAGGACACAGAATACCGAGATGAACCATTCCTTCTCACACTATAATTATGTCCATATATTGCGCGCGTATAAATACGGCGAGTACTAACTCTTTTTCGTTCAATTATGAAGGGGTGTGGTGCGAATTGCTGCACTGTTGACATCGATGATACGCGCGGAAGACGACGGACTGAACATGACGAAGTGATACGTCTCGGTACCCTGTGTCTCGGGAGAACCTACGTTCCCTGTGTTGTCTACTCCTAGCAGTGGATTAAACATCGTGTTTTAGGAAAAGTGCAACTCAATGACATGAATTTTGCAGCATCCATGCGCGCGGAGTCGCTCTAGTGAGCTAGCCCTCGAGATGGACGTCCTTGTATTGTTTTTTGATAAAGGACCACGTAGCCAAGAAACTCGCATCAGGATTTTTTCTATTATCCACTTGTGGCCAATTTCAATTCGCTCCAACAATGCATTCTAGCTAGATCTGCCCCGTATGTTATTAAGGTTCCTTGCCGTGTTTCTTCATAATTATGTGGTG